>VCAZ01000019.1:6487500-6605000 GCA_005784505.1 Bagarius yarrelli | reverse complement strand
CTGAAATAAATCTGATTGTAACTAGTGAATAGTCACCGCCAGGCGGTGCTGTTTTCCAACGTTTACTAATACGTGGTGGTGTGGGATGACGAAAATAGCGACAATAAAAATTCACACTTAGTTGTATGGAAAAGGATGAATAGATGGATGGATGGATAAATGGATGAATGAATGGAGGAGATTTAAGAGTATTTTTTTTACTACCCTGTAATCATTTTATCTTATTTCACCTGTCCATCTGATTGTTCTTTTTGGGCAACACTGACCTGTTTGTGTTTACGATGAAATATCTCTGATTTAATAAGGTATGTCAAATATTATTTCGCATATTTTGGTGCAGCTGTTTCCAGAAATATTTTTTATATGCAAAAGAGTCTCTCGTGATTTAGATACATTTACAAATGCTATTATTCAAAGCAACGTTTATCTCACTTCTACAGCAGGGGTTTGGGGTCTTGCTTAGGTTACAACACCTAAAAAACTCTTTAACCTTAAAGTTAGACTTTACTTCTTACATAGACATCACTGCACAGTGATTTTCCCCCCAGGAAATTGGAGTCAAAGCACAGCGTCAGCCCTGCTCTTACGAAGCCACTGAAGCAGAAAAGGGCCTTGCTCAAGGGCCCAAAAAGTAACAGCTTGGGATAACAGTGCTGGGGCTTAAACCCCAAACCTTCAATCAACAACCCAAAGATATTGTGTTCTTAACTTTTATTACAAATATTTCTATTTACTTAACAATCAACAACTATGAGGTAACTGTGGGTAACTATGAGTCACATTTTAGCGCTACAATCCCAGTCCCTAAATTAAACTTATCCCTAGCCAACATCCCCTATATTATGTTTTATTAAACAAATATATATATATAGTTTTTTTATTTAAGAGGTGTTTTTTAACAAACATGTTTATTTTGATCTGGACTGAAAAATAGTACATTACAGATTATAGAGACAATAAAGATGACAGTATAATATCTCCATACAATGAAATAATAAGTTGTTGTCCGAACCTTTTGTATATTTTTATATTTTAGTATATATTCCGAGGGGATAAGAACGCAGGAACGCAAAAAAGGGAAAACTTCAGTCCTACGTTGTTGTTTTAAACCAATAAAAGGATCCAAACCCAAATGTGACAGTGAGCTGTGATCTTCCTCTCTGATGCGAGGCATGAAGATAGATCAATATGACGGATCATAGATAAAATATGACAGATCATAGGTAAGATATAACAGTTCATTAAAGGCGTATGTACAACGCAAGTGCTCCTAGTGCTCTCGTACCGCACACATCTTTAGCTGACGGCTGTGCGTCACACGTCATATTTCGATACTTTACGCAAAAGCAAAACTGACACAGCGCCTAAAAACGGATTTATTCCTGATTCCATTTCTCCCAGGTCGTGACCAGGAACGGCGGACACATCAGCCCGTTTCCCAGGATGCTTTGCTCCCAAGTTATGAATTTTACACAGAGGCTTTCGTGGCGCTCTTTGGCGGTTCCGGTTACCTGATCCGTTACATCAAAGCGGAGTCCGCATTCGGGCGGGAAAACAGAGTCCCCGGTGTGCGGGCGCACCGTCGCCCCGTGAGTCCCTGAGAGGATCTGAAGTCTAAGAGGTTCTCTGTCTGTTATGGATAAATCCTCAGGAAGGAAGATGAAGGCGCTCTGAAGACGTTGGCCAGGGCTGCATATAAGCCTGGTGGACCAGCAGTACTCGTCCGCTTCACCTACATGACGCAGCTTAATTAGATCATAGTTTTTAATTTAACTGTTCCCCAAGTCCCCAAATCCTCTGTTATTTACATTTACATTTACAGCATTTGGCAGACGCTCTTATTCAGGGCAACTTACATTTATCTCTTTTCTACAATTGAGCAATCGTGGGTTAAGGGCCTTGCTCAGGGACCCAGCAGTGGTAGCTTGGTGGTTCTGGAAACCGAACCCCGATCTTCCAATTAGCAGTCCAACACCACTTCCCACTTTAACTAAATAATTAAATAATTCAATTTCTACTTTTTAAACATTTCTGAAAAATATTAGCTTGAATAAGAACTCAATTTGCAGCTTTTCTAACGTGAGCATTATGTGATTCGAACTTACCCGCGTGTGAGTCTCTGAAGCGAATAGTGAATCTGTTCTGTAGCTGCAGGACCACCCGGTAGGTCCGCGCCGTGCAGTCCAGGGTGCAGCCGGACGGCGCGCTCACATCCGCAGGCACGTCCTTGAGAACGTCATCCCTATCCCGACAGTCCCACGATCCGTCTTGAGCAAACACTAAAGCAAACACGGAACACACTATTCCCCAGTGCAGCCACGAACAGCTTACATACGCCATGTCTTTCCGGAGTTTCTCACTGTTCCTGTCCCGCTCCTGCTCCTGCTCCAGCCTCCAGCCGCTGCTCCCAGTCTCGGATTTACACGAGCTTCTGTTTCCTTCTCACCTGTTTAACTTAGATCCTACTGAGATCATTTTTTTCATTCGGTTATTTTCTTTTTATTAACGACAGAGACGCAGGACGGACGGAGAGAGATTACCAGAGTGATTTAGACTGTTAGACTGAGAGAGTGATTTAGTGAGAGAGAGAGAGAGAGAGAGAGAGAGAGAGAGAGAGAGAGAGAGAGAGAGAGAGAGAGAGAGAGAGAGAGAGAGAGAGGGAGAAAGAGCAGTGGTACATATCGTGAATGCCCAATGAGCTGCAGTTCTGAACGATAGAAGCACAAGGCGTGTTTTACAGAGACGTCCCAGCCAACTCCTGGAAAATAACCTGCCTGGAACCGACAAAGAAATTATAATAAAATATTCTGTAGGATTTCAGTCAACAAGCTGGAGGAAAAATCATTATATAAGTCTCTTAGCTAAACTAAGAAGTTACACTTGCATTTACATTTACCGCATTTGGCAGAGAACTTTAAGTTTCCCCCAAATTTTAAGAAGTTAAAGCTATTTGGGGAAAAATCCAAATATCTAACTAAAACATGTATCTTTTTATTATTGGAAAAAAAACTATTTGTGTGTACGCTTCTGGAGCAATAATCAATAATTCATCAGACTCAAATTGATTAAAATGGAAGCTTTTATTAAATGAAATACATAATACACACTTCTAAGATAAAAATAATGCTGATCTACATATTAGTTTGGTGACTTAACAATATTTTTTGGTAAGTACAACATACAATAATGTGGAATTGAAGGCATTTCCAAAAAAATGGCAAAAAGAGTGAACTTTAAGATTTACAAGGCATAAATAGAGATTCAGCGCAATAGTTTAATCTCTTTTGTACGGCACAATGTGGACCTTCTGTACATGCTTATGGATATACTAAGTAATAAAAATATATCCTAACCATGTTTTTTTTCTAAAAAAACCCCCCCAAAAAACAGTGTGGCACAGCTGCGTGTAAATGCCAGCCTTGAAACAATGTCTGACAAACTGTGAATACAAAATACACACTTCTACTTTAAGAACTTTGTGTTTTTGTTTTTTTGGTCTACTGAAAGTCAGCTCCATTCTGGCTTCAGCACTACGTTGACATGTTTACGCTGTTTAAATAACCCTCAGAGGCCCAAACTGGGAAACTGGAGTCTGGCTTGCTGCAGTACTCAAATTTTTGTCAGGAACACCCAGTAGCTGTTCTTTTATCCCTTTCCAGACTGCAGATATGAAGCAATAAAACAAGTCGTATGACGAGAACGAGAGCAATTTAAAGGTGAATCGATCGCCAATCATCTCCGCTAATAATCTAAAGGTGAAGGTTAACGTGAAGCTGCTCGTACTGTTCAGCAGTGTGTAAAGAAGCCTAAAGAAGTGTTCCCTTTTAATATAAACTCATACACAAAGAAGCTGTTTATGAATCAGATCGGAGCTTAATGATGACATGACCTGTGACAGACCTGTGTGACGTAAAGAGGTAGGGGAAGGCATGTGTTATGTGGCAAGCTGTGGCGTCGATCATGGTTGAAGTGCTTGGGGATCGTCGACACGGCTGCAGCCGCACTCACGACTCAGGGCTACAGAGTTGATAACCAGGGAATTGGACTCATCCAGGTACAGGATGGGGACGTGGTCATTTAAGGTTACCTCGCAGCACGGCTTCTGCAGCAGAAAATCATTATCATTATCAATAGGTCCATGCAGAAAAAAGAGTCGAAATACTGTAATACTGTAATATTTCTTGCATTATAATAATACAGAGTGTACAATAATAACAATTTTATTCAATTTCTAGGGTTTTCTGCTAATCTTAAACCTGGGCTAATTTTCTTTTTCCTCAGAAGCTCGTTTCCAAACTGAACAGTTTTGGGAAATTGGCTTGGCTCTGGTTTGTTTACACACGTCAACCTGCAGTGTCACCTAGTTTCCATGTAAATATCATAAGGTCACCTGTTAACTAACCAGCGTTACTCAGATTTGCTTTTCTCTTAAATGCCAGTTGTACAATTACATTTTAAATAGTGACCACACAAAGAAAGACGCATATTAGTTTTCAAGCATGGTGTTTGCTCCAGCTTGTAATTTAAATTGTAATCAATTCAAAATATTGTAGTTTGAAATATCTGTGAGCATCTGGAGTTTCAAAAATGTTTTTAATGTGATTAAGATTTTGTACTGCTGAACAAAAAATCATGAGTTTAATTCCCAGAACCACCAAACTACCACTACTGGGCCCCTGAGCAAGGCCTGTAACCGTCAACTGCTCAGTTTGATAAAAAAAAAATTACATAAATGTAAGTCTCTCTGTATAAGCGTGCCTGATAAATGCCAGAAAGGAAATGTTTTAACCTACCTGTGAGGGAGGATCCAGACTTAGGGGGGCCTCATCATTTCTGCAATTGGGCATGTGCGGATTTTGCTGAAGGACACACACACTGCAGTGGACGTAGGTAAAGCTTTCTGGGTAAATGATCCACTCATCCCAGCCCAGATCTAAATACAAACCAAAAAACGACAAATTTAGAGGTCATTAAACTTTAGACTTTAGATAGATAATGAAACTGAGAAATGCTACAGACCTTTGAGGAACACCTGGGAGGCAAACTTGCAGCATTGGAGTTGTGTTGAATTCTCAGAACTGGATGGTGATGATGATGATGATGATGACAGTACTTTGTCTTCTACAAGAAAAGCAAAGCAATAAATGAAATGAATAAAATGTTTGCTTTATATAACCTTTCATTAGAAACTGCGATCCTGAAGATCTTTATCAGAAAAGATTCAATTCCAAAGAGTAAAATATCTAGCATCTAGAATTAATTCCAATAGATCCTACCAGAACCCAAAGCTCAGATTTAGTCAATTTAAGCAGAACTAAGCGGCGTATCAGAGAATCGTTTTACCTGCAGCTTTTTGGTCTGTGTTGCTCGAGTCCCCGGTGCTTTTAAACACATTTCTCCACTGCTCTCGAATCTGAGCCATTCCAGGAAGAGACACACGAGGCTCCATCTGCAAATTCAAAGAATCCAGTATGACCTTGCGGACACCCTGCACCGGATCTCCCAGACACCTGAAAAAACAGAAATATGCCTGGGATATTATCAGCAATGGGTAATGGATGATAGCTTGGTGATGACAAAACAATAAATAAAACAACATTAAACAATAAAACAATATTAAGAACTTGTTTAGTGCATACTTCTCACACACTGCCAGAGAAGACAGAAAAGCTGGCCAAATAGTTATTTTTGTCAAATGTTTTCACAAGAACCCAATTTACAAGCCATGAGAAGCTTTTAGGAGGTTATCGGGAGCAACATTTAGACAGGAGTAATAGAAACCCAGGGTGTGTAATTCATTACTGGTGTATTTAGTTTACAAGCGAGAGTGAGCGCACGCAGGCTGGTATGTCTTGGCAGATTTAAAGGTGGGGTGTGAAACTTGTCTCTGCAGGCAGACTGATAGTGTTCATTCCACCAAAGAACAACATGTAATAGGATTCTAATTATGGGTCAGAACAGGTTTTCCCTCGTGTGCAAATCACTGGCTCATGAGTTGTTGAAGTAATTGACGGCAGTCCAAAAATGGCCTTGACTTCTATTCGGATTTTTAGCCCGAACTCGCATTAAAATCATAAATCTTAAAAAGGTGAAGGCCAGGATTTAACGAATCAAAGCTACACACAGATCTAAAAAGCAGATCTTTAAATGTATTAATTAAAAAAACCCTTGTATTTAATGTATTTCAAGATCAAATCATTTTAAAATGTAATTATTTTCTGCCAAATTAGATAACTTTTGGATGCTTTTTATACAAAGAAGCAACAGGGGCATCTCAGAAAGCAGAAATAGGTTTGTTATTCTAATGTAGAAACAGATACAGAAACATTCGAGTGAAATGAATAAAACAGTTTAGTTTTCTTGTTGCCCTTTTTAAGCTAGAGAAAAACAGATACATCTAAAACACCACAAATCCTTAAATTCATGATTCTCTGATAAAATGAGTAGCAGACTTCTTTCACATTACTAACCACAAAACCCAATTGCACCCAAATTGCAAGCTCTAAAAAACACTTCTCTAAATGAAAAGGTGTGATGCTCACCTATCAGTCCTGATCATTGGAGGAGCTTGAGCATCCTCGGGTTCTTCTGCAGGACGATGCAGAACGGACGCTTTTCCTGCATGACAAGCAACCAGCACGAGTAAAACCATAATAGCCAGGGCCATATCTGCTTACAGAGGGATCTTGAATGCAGTTTGGAAAAACGTGCCTGTACTTCGTCTCGGTCCTACTCTAAGATGAATAGGAGATGCTGTTCTTTTGCGCTATGATATCCAGTAGGAGCACTTTTACTAGAGGGAAGGAAATGGCTGTTGTTATAATAGCCTGGGAACCTGCACTTTATCTACACGTAGACCAGGTCTGGCCTTGGAATACTCTACATTGTTTTCATTTCTCACAATTGGGAGATGGCAAGAGAGAAGGAGGAGAGATAAATAAGAGAAAGAAAAGGATTGAGAAGGGATACTTTCAACCATTTTTTTTGGGAAATGGTGTCCAGAAAGGAAAAAAGGGACATTGTGTGTGGTTAATAGTAATAGGGGTGATAAGGTGAACTCCTTCGCATGCAGGTGTCTCCAGAACAATGATAGTAATATTCTATTATTGCATGATTCGTAAAGTTGTAACAAGAAGTGTGACGACCAACTGAATTACTCAAATTTACTTTTAATGTTTTTTAAAAACTATGCTTAAAACAGAGAAAAAACAATGATCTGTTTTTTAATTTGCACATTGTGACTGTGTACAATAAATATGTTCATTTGCAGCTTTTTCATTTTCTTATATTTATTTCTATAGGATTCTACTGTCATTTTCAAGCACCAGTATACCAAGGCAAATTACTATAACATGTCACTGTGCAGTGATGATTGTAGTTCAACTATCATTTATAATCATAGATTAGGCTTATTTATTATATACAAGCTTTGTTTTTGCATTAGCAATTGAACGGAACACACATTCATAGAGTATAAAATTAAGATTAGCATCACACTGTGCAGTGACGACGTGTAGTTCACATATTGCTTAACTTCATTATTTCAAATGTAGACAAGATATGCAATATTTAAACTAATAAACTTTATTGTCTCTTGCAAATATTCACTCATTTTTAATTTTAATGCCTGCAACACCTTCTAAAAGAGCTTTATCATTTTGAACAGTACATATCGTTTCTTTGTGGTAGTTGAATATACGTCAACAGTGATTTGCACTCGATTGTTTTCTGTTTTGATTTCCGTTTAACACAACGTCCCAATATACAGTTTATTAATTTATATACACTAATTGGAATTGGGGTTTTGTAATCTGATACACTATAACATCTAAATGTTTTAGGATTAAAGACTCATTGCTACTTACTAACCTTACTTTCTGATTTTTAAGTCCCACTATATCAGCAGAAATTCCAACGGTCCCTAGGATAAAAACCCTTATGTGAAGCACTTCTTTTTACCGAACAGGGTTAATTAACAACTCAAGCTTCAGTCATGTTCAGATGTAAAGCCTATCAGTCTTCAGCTTTCAGCCTGTGCCTTCTGAAGCAACTTAGCAGTGATAAGTATCTTTAACAACATTGTGAGGAGCTGATCAAAACAACTGGTGAGAAGATTAGGACTGGAGATCGCTATGGATTACTGTCACACCTTGCTTTTATCCTTGAATGCTCTTCATCACCTGACTGCTGTCTCAGTCTGAATACAATTAGATGAGACCCGGAGCATTAGAGTAGGCAAAGTAGACAAGAATTTGATGACCTAGAATAGAAAAATTACAAGTAGTGCCAATCAAGCTGAGCCAATCAAATCTTCTACTTCAATAACAACAGCAAAAGAAATATGGAGGTTTAATCTTAAACATACAGGACATTTTATGTATAAAGGTACGTATAAAGGACACCTGGTCTTCTTATGAGGTTCTCTTTCAGTGAATGTTTCCTCGCCTTGCATAAGACATTTATGTGCAAAAATCCTGCTCCAGAAAAAAATTGGCTGGAAGACAATGATAGCTTGGAAGATCTCAATGTCCTGCACAGTGTCCTGACCCTGATTTTATCTGACTTAACCCTAATAACCACCACTGGAATAAACTGGAACTGGAGCCCTTACAATGCTGCCTCAGGAACACTGATGTCTGTTTTTGGTAAAGCTCTTGTAGAGCTATCATTCAACACGTAATGGATAAAAGACTGCAGACTTATTATAACCTCGAAGGGAAATTTTATTCGAATAAAAAGTTGAATAAAGCTCATATGGCTAATGTTCATTAGTGCACAAACTCTGATTGTTATAAATATAAGTGTTGTGTTTTTTCCTCAAATTCTTTGCTTAAAATAATTGCACCACTACTGCTGGGCCCCTAAGAAAGGCCCCTAACCCTGCTTAGTTTAATTGAAAATAAGATGAATGTATGTCACTTAAGTGAGGTTTTCTGCCAAATGCCAGAAATATAAATAGAGTGGATCCCTGAAACACTGGTCCCCTTCTTATTGTACACTTCTTCTTAAACTTCTGAGACAATTTTTAGCAAAAACAATCATTCAGTGTTTATTTTCGATTTTCTATGCTGGTTTGGATGTTCGTTTGGTTTATTATCATGTTAAAAGATTAAGCAGTTATTGTGTTCGGAAATCTTTGAACTTGGAATTCCTGATAGCATCAATCCTCACCAGAGGCTGCAGACCACAGCTGGTAAACTGTCCCCTGGCACCTAAATTGCTGATAAAATATTCTTTATTCTTTAATTATTATGTGACTTCCTCTAAGATTAAGATTCTAAGAGTCTTTAGAAAGCTTTCCCTCATTATATAAAGGTTTCCCACCTGCAGGATGCAACTTCTGTCAGTGCATCTTTTATGCTTTTTTTGGGGGAAGTGTGTTAGGGAGGCTGAAGACTGTCTGCAATGTTTCAAGGCCATTGTGGCTACTGTCCCTGTGGTTCAAACACTTCTCTGTGAAAACACTGACGCTTCCTGCACAGGGTCTTCTGAGGATACACGCTTGCTTGTCCTCAGAAAACTCCAAACACACTCATTAGACCATGGTTCCTAGAAAATGGTCAGATCTGTACACGAGGAATGCTTATCTCCTGGTTGCCAGCCATTAGGGAAATAGGAAAGCACAAAGGTTGTCAGCTTTATTATAGCTTGGCACCAGGTTGATCCTGATGAATATTTCCAGGTCAAGTTTCTGGGTGGTCTTAGAAATAGATCTGGGATTAATTCTGGGAGTTCACGTTCCTTAAATTCCCAAATCCTGAGTTTACCTGTGCTTGCCAAAAATAGCTCGACTGATCGAGCTGAAACATGCATGCATACTGCCCCTACTGAGAAACGCAGAAATGCACATTATATAATCTTTTTTGAAAGACCAAAAAATGTAATTGCCTCCTACTTTGTTGTAACCGTTTATTTGTGGTTATTATGAAGCTCATATAAAAGACTTAGAGCTTTAAGAATATGTAAAACTACCCTAAGTCCCTAAACTGAACTGAGCTAGGAAAGTGGTAGCTCAGTGGTTACGGTGTTGAACGGCTGTTCATAAGATTATAGGTTCAGTTCCCAGCAACCCAAACTGCCACTGCTGAACTCCTAAGCAAGGCCCTTAACCTTCAACTGCTCTAGGATAGAAAATTAGCTTAATGTAAGCAAGCCAGAGGTGACGGCGGCAAGGAACCAAAACTTCATCAGTGACAAAATGGAAAAAACACCTTTGGAAGAAACCAGGCTTAGTCCAGGAGCCAGTTCTCCTCTGACCAGACAAACCAGGAGGTTATTCCATTCTGCAGCCTTGTCTGGATGTTCATCTAGAATTGCTGGAAATTGCTGGTCATTACTGGAAAACTGCCTCTGTGGCTGTGTTAATGTTTCTGTGCTGGATACCGACTGGATCTGGTGGCAACGAAGAGCTGTGAGTGCAGAATAGGTAAGAAACAAACTTATGTTAGTGTAGATGCCATTCTACTTAAAACATACTTCGAACTTTAACTATTCTCTAAGACGCTCAAAGTGCTCCAACACGACTAGTTTGTTTCCACCGGTGGAATGGAATGGAAAATTTGATACTTATTATGATATAAATGCTATTGATGACAAAATGTATTAGGACCCCTGACCATCACACCCATTTTGTTATTTAAACATCCTATTTCAGGTGTAGTCTCATTCTTCTTACTATAACAACCTGCACATTTTTGGAAAAGTTTTCATTTAGATTATAGAGCCTGGGTATGAGAAAGATCCAGATAACCAATCAGGGAGTTTGAAGACGAAGGCAGGACGCAGATGTAATCTCAGATTATTTGTCTCTCATTTATGAAAAGCTGCTTAGCCGTGTTGTTTTCTGGCTAGATCAGACATGTGCATCGTATCCCTTTGGTTCGGCAACATGGCTAGCAAGCTAAGCAGTATATTTTGTCCGATGATTGAACTAAGTGGTTACATTGTGTGAGACTCTGATCTGGTGTGTATGTCTGTGGTAAAGGGAGATGGGATGTGGCGCTGCCAAACCTCAACGCAAAGCACTGCAGCTGAAAAAATGCGACAAAGGTACTTTTCTGCCTTGTTTCAATTTTGGTTACTTTATAGCTTCTAAAAGCTAAAAGCAACTTGTTGATCTTTCGATTTCTTTTCTGCTGCTGTTTGTTAGCAAATGTTTCAGTTCCAGGTAATTAACCTTAACATTATAACATGCCAATTTTGCCTAACTTTCTAATATATGAAATATATTATGATAAATATAAACATTGCGTTCATATATTTGTCTGTCTAAAGCTGTAACAGGTGAGTCAATTCTGTTAGGTTAGCATAGATATACACCATATGGCCAAAAGTATCAGAACACCTACCCATCACATCCATTTGCTTTAATTCTTCACATGTATAGAATGTTTTAGATGTAGTTTTACCTTTTATACATCTTTCCTCAAACATTAATGTTGGGTGAGGAGGTCTGGGGCCTAGTCAGTGTTCCAGACGTTCTAGACACCGATGTGCTTTTTAACAGATTAGGGAAGACTGGGGGATGGGGGAGTGCTGGTGAGGTTGCCACACACTTTTGGCCATATAGTGAAGCACAGAGACTATAGATGACATAGCAGTGTAGAGCCTATTGGCAGCATAGAGCATATAATATTTTAAAATATCTGCAATCGGATGGATTCTAACGCTTAGTAAAAGTTTTAAATTTAGTCCGAGATTTTTGTCTTTTACACTTTTCTTTATTGAAACACATATCATTTATTTTGGAACAAACATCATTGATACTGTGAAGCTGAATTCAGAATCGCTTTCCTACTGATCTGGTTAAGCATATTTGCAGCACTTAGCATTCTAAATCTGGAACATTATTATTTATTAGTTTATTAATAACCTAATTATTTTAAGACGATGATCTGATATCAGAGTCTATCCAAGATAAAACATAAACGCTGCATGCTATATACAGAAACACGACACGCATTAAGATAGAGTAGATCCCGCCAGAGATTTGAATTCTTTTATCGAACAGCGATGCGGGCGGCGTTACTCATCCAGCGCTGGTACCGGCAGTACGTGGCCCGCCTGGAGATGAGACGCCGGTGCACGTGGAACATTTTTCAGTCTATCGAGTATGCAGGAGAGCAGGATCAGATCAAGGTGAGCTGACAATGTAGATAAAATTACTACACTTTATATCCTCACAAGTATTGGAACACCTGCCCATCACATCCATTTGTGGTTTTTGATCATCTGACTTAAGATCTAGACTCAAACTTCCTCTTATTATCTAAACACATTCATGAAGACTGCTTAACTTGACTGTGGAGTATGACTGGGATTTGTTCATTTAACCACAATAGTATTAATGAGATTAGACACCAGTGTGTATGTGTACAAAGTTCTGTGCAGGACACTTAAGTTCCTCTACCCCAACCAGACACACTATGGTTTCATGGAGTTCAGGGAATTCGTGTACAGGGGCATCATCATGCTGGAACAGTGACTGAGTCTCTTAGTTCCAGTGAAGATACAAAGTTGTTGTATTAAACTCGCATATGTGTGATGGTGAGGTGTCCACAAACATTTGGCCATATGATGTAATAAAACACTTTTTTGGTGGTTAAAATTATACAGAAATATTAATAATAAATATATAAATAAATAAATAAATAAAAAACTTGGTTACTTTTATGATGGTTACAGCACTCGTAGTTTACACCCGAGTCATTATTAATTATTTATTTATCTATAGTAACTGTAATAATAAAAAACATGTCAGTCATCCCTAAAACCGGAGACGCCCCCTTTTCAACATTTACACACTTTAGAAATTTATGTACAACTTTAAAGTCGTTTTTAACAGAATATGAGTGAAGAAACCTTAAACTAAATCCCAAATAATGCTTTTCTCTTTTTTTGCTACAGCTGTACAATTTCTTTGGCTACCTCATGGATCACTTCACTCCTGCAAGCAATGAAAGTAGGAGTTTTTAAAGTCTCAGCTTGTTTCTAAAGAGCTGCATGGGTTTTAGTAGATGTAAGTCAAGTAACTTAATTGCGTCTTTCGTCTCTGGTTGTTCTGGTTCTCAGGGAAGCTGATTTCACACATATTTCGTGAGACAGAGGTGTTCCTAGACACGGAATGGGAGCGATACTTTAGCTACGAAGCCATTGTATTGCCAGACGTTTACACCGGGCCTCATCTGACGTTTCCTCTAAGTGTCAGCAATGTCACTGAGCTAGTGGAGGCTTTCAAACAAAAACAAGTAGGTCCTTTCATGTCACTAAGGAAAAAATACATAATACATCATTGAGGTTCTTTATGAGGTCTCTAAGAGGAACTTATTAGAGAAGGTCACAAGTAAATTTTTTTAGGATTATCTCAGACCTATTAAAAGACTTTTCCTCTTCTGTCTTTTGCTTAAGGAAATCCACCCGAATCTGTCCTTTGTGTTGTTCCCAGTAGCAGCTTCATTCTCGGTACGTCCTCCAGCTCCTTGGGGAAACATGGAGATTGCTCCGGGTTCTGCCAAACATTAATATGGTGTCTACATGCCACAGCAAGGAGATCACCATCTGTGGTGAGTGAAGAACATGTAATCGTATAATTTTCAAGCTGAGTTCCTAAAGAACACTTGTTCTTAATCCTTATTTTTACAGGAGACCTGCACGGACAACTGGAGGATCTTCTCCTCATCTTCTATAAGGTAATGTCCTGATCGTGCTAATCATTATGATACCTGGCTTTAGAACAAATATGAAGTTATTTATGCTTAATCTTTTAGAATGGCTTGCCGTCAGTTGAGACGCCGTATGTTTTTAATGGAGACTTCGTGGATCGTGGAAAAGACTCCATTGAAATCCTGCTGATCCTGTTTGCCTTCCAGCTGGTGTATCCTAATGACATCCACCTCAACAGGGGAAACCATGAAGACCACATTGTGAATCTAAGGTATAGTGTACAGAAATAAGGTTCAGATGAAGAAAGAGAATCCAATTTATAAAGCTAATTAGATAATAACAAACTTAAAGTTCTAAAATCAAAAACCACAGCAATTGTGCAATTTTATTTACTATAGTTGTTTCCTGATTAGCAAAGCTTCCAGAAGTAGCAATGATCTGATGCATCATTTCCAAACATTTGCAGATACCCTCATCCAGTGCGACCTAAATGTCCCCTAACATTAATACACATGAGCATTTGAGGGTTAAGGGCCTCGCTCAGGGGTCCAGCATTGGCAGCTTGGTGGTACTGGAAAATAAACGCAAGATCTTTTGGTCAGCAGCCCAACACCTTAACCAATAAGCTACAACCTAATATATGACATCATACAATGTATATTACAGGAAATAATGCAAGAATTCAGTTTGTACCTTAAACAGTATATAAGAACTCACCTCTAACTCTTTGTGTTCTAGGTATGGCTTCACCAAGGAGGTACTTGGGAAGTACAGGGTGAGTGTACATTGTGCTCAGAACACACACATATATAATCACACACTTCCCAACAAATGACCAGGTGTTGGACTGCCGATTGAAAGATCAGGGTTCGATTCCCAGCACCACCAAACTGCCACTGTTGCGCCCCAGGGCAAGGCCCTTAACCCCACAATTGTTCAGTTGTAAAAAAAATAGAGATAAGTTGCTCTGGATAAGGACGTCTGCCGAAATGCTGTAAATTTAAATGTGTGGTTTGAGTTTTAGAACCAGGCTGTGATATGGGTCACTCACATTGACCTGTAGGATTACAGGATTAGAATCTAGCTCTTTTCTTATCTCCGACAGGATTAGTTTACTAAAATAAGCAGAGGCACATTTCTAACCACAGGGCCTGAATTTCTAGAAAAGCTGTTTGTTGGAGGTAAAGGACGAACGTGGACAGATCAGGGCCTAAAGTCCTAAATAGCAGTAAATGTTTTAGCTAAAGGTTTTCTCTTATTTAAGTTTTTCTCTTATTTACAAAGCTGCTAAGACAAACTTTCACTAAGGAACAGACAGAAGTCTTATGTTAAGAGTAAGGACAAGGTTGACCTCCTTGCTATGGATGATGTCAGCATGCTTGCTGACTATTCACACAGTGATTGGCTGATAGGGGAGGAGACTTTGTTGGACATTCATTAATAGTATTGTAGAGTGCGATAATATATGTTGCCATATTTAAATAAAGATTTAAAAAGAAAGATGTTAATTACCACATAGCTGCATTTTACCTGTGGCCAGGTAAAAATCTTGATCGGTGGTGTTATTAGGTCGTTTCTAATGTCCTTATCCAGAGCATCCTATATTTATCTCTTTTTTACAACTGAGCATTTGGGCCTTAAGGGGCCTGAAACCCTGATCTTACAGTTAGCAGTTCAACACCTTAACCACCAGGCTGCCACCTCCCACACATAGAGAAAGAAAGAGAGAGATTTGAGATTAGATTTCATGCAGACATTAGCAACTGCAAACACCAGGGATACCCTGGATAAATTTATTACATGTCTTTAGCTTCACATATGTCTAAACAAAGACTAATCTAAAGTTAATAGCAACACTATAAAATTTATAGAAATAAAACAAAAACACTTATGGAATAATTTAAAAATTGCAGAAGAAACTCTAATAATTTACACTCCTAAAACATCTGTTTTTGTGTGTTTTTTTAAATTATTATTATTATTATAATTTAGAATTTTGGATATGGCAGGTTCATGGAAAGAAGATCCTTAAGCTGATTCAAAAGATATTCAGCTGGTTGCCCTTGGCGACCGTCATTGACCAGAAGGTGTTGATTTTGCACGGAGGCATCTCCAACAACACCGACCTTCACGTCATCGCCAAACTGGACAGACACAGAGTGAGCTGTTAGCATGTCAAAGATAAACCGCTCCATATCATGCTGTTATCGAATAATAATCAACATTATGGTGTGATAAACTTTAAACCTTTACTTCTATCACAGTACATCTCTGCGCTGAGACCTCCGAAACGTCCTCGGCAGCCACAAAAGCCCTTGGCCCGGGATGACAAGCGCTATAGTGCCTCCAGCAGGAAGCGGGTGCGATCTTTAACGTACGATCGACGGCCCCTGCAGACATACTACATCCGCAAGAGCCCCTCAGTAGAGGAGGAGCTTCAGGAACGGAGGAGGTGGGCGGGGCTTAGCGCATCCTGTGACAGGCTTCAGTTCTTTTCCTCAGACTCAGATTCTGACTCTGCAGAGGCTCCGGAGACAGACGCAGAGGAGTGGAAGCAGGTACAGATGAGACTGTTTTGTTGTACTTTTTATTCGTTTATAGTTACCTTAGAAATTTAACTCATTTGCATAGATTTTGCATACAGCTATTAACATCAATCTATCGCTACTTTTTGCTACTAGGTAACATTTCCTGACACATCCATTATATCTCCTAATGGTCTTGATTCGATGACGTTGTGCCGTTTGCTTTGCTGTGTATTTACTCATTCTGCAGATAGTGGATATGCTGTGGAGTGACCCGATGCCGCAGGACGGCTGTGTTCCAAATGAGGTGCGGGGTGGTGGCTGTTACTGGGGCCCTGATGTCTCACGCGAAGTCCTTGACCGTCACAACCTGCAGCTTCTTATCCGATCGCATGAGTGCAAACAGGATGGCTATGAGTTTTGCCATGACCGCAGGGTCAGAGATTAACACGCAGCACACACACATAAAAAAACACAAACTTTTTTGTATTTGAGGGCAAAACTATTGTTTTGTGACCCTCATTTGCATATCAGCACCTGATTGGCTGAATTTGTTTTACATTTCTGCCATTTGGCAGGCACCCTTATCCAGTTTGACTTACAGTTATTTTTTTATACAGCTAACCCAACATTGGGTTAAGGGCCTTGCTCAAGGGCCCAGCCTTGGCAACTTGGTGACCCTGGGAATTAAACCCATGACCTTCTGATCAGCAGTCCAACACCTTGTTCAACACAAACACGCAATTAAAGGTATTTCTTTCTTTTCATTCAGTCCCTTTTCTGTGTTTGTGTGTGTAGGTGCTGACCATTTTCTCTGCATCTAACTATTATGAAGTGGACAGCAATAGAGGAGCCTATGTGAGATTAGGACCAGACTTAAACCCTCACGTTATCCAGTACCAAGCCAGCAGATCTACCAGAGAATTGACCCTGAGACAGAGGTGAACGCCTACCAGTCTTATTGTTCCAAACATTTGGAAACAAATAATTAAGCAAAGAGAAGAAAAAAAACTGTGTGTGTGTGTGTGTAGTGTTGGACGGACGGAGCGTTCAGCTCTTCATGCTTTAAGAGAACAGCTCTTTGCCCACAAGTCAGAGCTTATCAGTGCCTTTCAGGAGTATGACTCAGAGCACACGGGTAAATAAGTCTCTCACACACATACAGACACACTACAGTCATGTTAAACTCCTCTGAGGTGTAAATAGGTGTCGTCTGTTTTCCATGATGCATATTGTGATCTGCTATGTGTGTTTCAGGTGTGATCTCCATGAAGCACTGGGCTGCTGCTATGGAGTCGGTGCTGCGACTTGGCCTACCATGGAGAGTCCTGCGATCTCAGTTGACAAGCTGCGAAACGCAGGACGGCACCATGAACTACTACCACTGGATCAGAGAACTGGACCTTACCGAACCCAACAGTGAGGTAAAACTCTGCTTTAGCAGACAACTCGTTTTAGATCGATCTTAAGATCTTGTAAAATCTGATTGGATTAACATATTTTCTCTCTTTGCAGATCGCTCACACAGGTCTCTTGGAAACCATGTACAGACACCACTCTAACCTAGAGACCATCTTCAGAATTATAGACACGGATCACTCAGGTACGAGTGCGACTCTTAGCTGCAGTATCAGGTAAGCGTGAACAGGATGTGGAGAAAGCGTAAGATCTAATGACGGGTTCCTCTTTGCAGGACTCATCTCTCTGGAGGAGTTCCGTCAGACATGGAAGCTGCTCAGCTCGCACCTGAAGATGGAGATCAGTGATGAAGCCATATCAGACCTGGCCATAAGTATCGACTTTAACAAGGACGGCAGCATCGATATCAACGAGTTTATGGAGGCTTTTAGGCTGGTGGAGAACACGGTGGCAGCGGTGACCTCTGAACTTTAATAGAGTGCAAGCCTTTCATAATTTAGGCCATCAAAAGCCTGAAATCTAATCCAGAACTGGTGGAATCGGATCACTTGATTGGTAATAATTTTAGACATCCAGTGGTGGCATTTAATTTGGACATAAGATTTATACCACATGAATCCAACTTCTTTCTTTAAATTGCAGCTTTTTTCTGTTTTTCTTATCCACTATCCTTTTTTATAAAAGTTCAACAGACATTTGCATTTTTTTATTAGTTTCACAAGGGATGTCCAGATCTCTAATCCTTTGTGCCTTCATGTATGCAAGATGGCCACCACATTTGTAATATTTTAAGTAGTTCTTGGGTATGAACACTAACATGTTTTCTAATACGGTAATGTTTTGTTCTCCATATGACACCCTGATCATGACACCAAATGTTTTAGGCTGCATTTACACTGCAGGTCTTGATGCTTAATTCAGATTTTGTGACTATATCAGATTTTTTGGATGACCCATTTACATCTTCTTTTAAAACTGACCTGTATCCAGTATTCAACTCAAAGAAGACATACTGACAGGTAAAGGAAATATAAGAGGCGCAATAATCAATGCATGCAATGGAAGAAGACAGATAATTATTCAGTATTTTGCTGTTTGTACCGTATTTATAGGTTGGCAAATCAATGCTTTTTTTATGCAGAGAAAACAGGAGAGCCCTTGTTGCAGCCTGGGCGAATGCAGCTTTGATCAGTATATATATATATATATATATACACACACACAGGTTGCTGGTGGTGTCCAGTTGACAATAAAGTCATGGGCCACTGCCACTTATTCAATGATGTTCGACTTGGTGACATCTGATCTGTCTGCTTACACGACAGATGCTAATACACATATCCGATTCATTTTCACATATCTATACATAAAATATTGGAATCCATGTGATTTTTTTTCTGCATACATCATAGTGGGTCATATCTCATATCACCTGATACATGCAGTGCAAATGTGGCCTTAGCTCTGACATTAGTGCCATTAGTAGTAAACCCTAACTTAAATCCTCTAGATGTACGCAAGATACACAAGCAAGCATCTTTAGCAAGGCTTGGCAACCCTTGTTGCCCGAGTTTCTTTGTCTTGCGTGTTGTCCAACTCTTCCTGCTTTATCCACTGCTGATTACGTGCATCAGGTGTGTTCAGTCAATCAAATGCTGCAAGAGCCCATCCCAGATAAGAGGGAGAGAAGGGAAAGACCAAGTCGATTGAGGCTTGAGGAATTTCAGATCTCATCTCAGTGTAAAAACTGACTTTCTACATAAAAAAACGGCTTTGGTGGAGACGATTATGTTTATTCCTCACAAGTTTTCACACACACAGCCCGCAGCGCTCCCCAGCTACCTTGGCGGCACATGAAAGCTCAGAATCTCAGATGATAACGAAGAATATTTTCCCATTTTTCTAGCTGCCACTCAAGGACAGCTTCAAGGTTAAACACGAGAGTAAACAGGGTCTCATGCACTCACACACAGGTTACCTAACATCCAGCTGTCCAAAAACCTGTCATCACGAAATCTAGATGTATTGCTTTTTCCAGGAAAATAAGAAAACTTTTTTGGGCTTTGTAGAAAAAGGGAGTCGTGAGGATGAAAAACAGCAACTTCATGCCAAGATGGTATCTGTGGGAGCTTCGGCCAGATCTGGCAGCTTAATATAGCAAAGGAATGAGATCCAATCATGGAATGAAAGGAGTGTGTTCAGGCCTGCAGGTGGCTTTTAAAATAGAATGGATTTACTGTATACACAAACGTCTGGAGGGAGAAGAAGAGCGCACCCATAAATAGACAGGATTGGTGAATTTGGTGCTTCATCTGGTTGAAGAAAACCTCCAGGAACAGTTTTTATTCACAAAAACACAAAACTTTATTAAATCAGTTTGAAGCTTCATCAATAGAGATTATAGTGCACTTTAAAAAACAGGGTTAAAAGTCATATTTACACGAAGACTGTAATCATTTGTTCTACACACACACACACACACACCACTATTACTTAATTGTAAGACATTTCAAAACACAAAATAATACAAGTAACAGAGAAACAGTGGTTTACTGACAGGTTTATTGTGCGTTTGTTGCTATGTGAAAATGCTGGTCAGTGTTGGCAAGCAGTGTGTGTGTGTGTGTGTGTGCGTGTCCTGGTTGATGTCAGCTGAGTTTACCAGCTCTCACGTGTACACCATCATGCAGTCCATGCTCTATGATCTTGATGTCCTCCATGTCGTCCTTTATCACACTGATCAGGTGACTCAGACCCTCCTGTTGCTGCTTCAGATGCTGTAAACAAAGTCACATGAGATGAAAACACATGCATATACATTTACACACCCTCGTCTATTGAATATACCCACTCGCCCTCTCGCACACGCTCAGTCTTTCCTACCTGCTTGATCTCCCGAAGCAGGTCGGTGTCTACATTGTAGCGTTCCTCTGCTCGCACAGAGCCGTAATGATTTTGCATCCGTATCTGCGACATCAGCTCGTTCAGGCGGCCCTGCAGCAACCAAACCACACACACACGCACACACACACCAGGTTTCATCATAAGAATGCCTTTCAACCAATCAGAGGCAAGCATCGCACCCACATGGCCCCTTTGCTCACTTTAAACTGTGTAGGAGCGTTCAGCTCAGACTGAATGGTGTCCAGCTGCACCCTGAGATGCTCTTCGTCCACTTGGATAGCATAGCCACTCTTCCTCTGAATTTCCTGTTTGATCAGCACCTACACACACAATTTACACTATTTAATTATGAAAGTACTCATTTCTGTTTGACTTCCAGAATATAGTAACATTTAGCTATAAAAGAGTCCTCCTGTGATTGGTCAGTTATTTCTAACAGGATCTCAGCAGAAGTTAATGTACTTGGACCCTGCTTTATGACTGCTGTATAATCTGCCTTTAAAGATCAGCCATGTACCTGCAGAACTCGGTGCGAGAGATCCATTAGCTTCCTCTTGTACTGAGCAATTTTGGCTCCGGTTGTCGCCTGATTCTTCTGAAGTTCTGTGATGTCTGTGGCAATTATCTGCAGATCAAACAGACAGGTGTTAGGGTTAAACACAACTGGATGTTACAGATGTGTAGCTGCTGTTGTAATCATAAGGATGGTCCTGAGATCATCTCAGTAATCTGGATCCTGAGCTGCTAATCCACTCACACGCACTCCTGTTCACCATCATCCAGAAGACAACAGGTTCTTTTCCTAATCTGCTTCCTCTCCAGTTTCTCTATCATTAGGAATCTAACTGATTAGCATATAACTATATATAGCTGTCGTTTACCGCTGTACGCAATAAAGCTAGATGGATTTTAAAGAGCGTGACTCACATCCACTCGGGTCTGGTGCTGTTTGGTCATCTGTTCCTGAATCTTCAACCTGCGCAGCAGCTCCTTAAAACCCACCATGGGCACCGGGATCAGCCTGAAAGAAAAAACAGGTTCAAGAAAGTGTAAGCTGGTAGCAAGAAGGGGAGTAACGAACAAAGATGGATCGGATAGCAGATTTAGAGAAAAATTATGGAAAGATCAGGATTCATAAAAAAAAACCAAAAAAAAAAAAACCCTGAAAGTAAAACTGTTTCTGGCTTCTGTTAATAACTTGTATCTGAGCCCTTTTTTCCCTCTTGATACTCTTACTTCTATTACTCGAGAGCACAGAGCCTGCTTTTACCATCATTCTTCTTAATAATAAATAAGTCATAAAATAATTATTACTGATACACAATATATAAAACAATTTAACTATTACATCACCCACTAATGAAATAATTAAACATATAAGACATAATTTTATGAATGTTTATAAATTGTTTAACCTGTCTGAGTAACCTACTTCTCAGGGTCAGGATTATCCACTTTAGCCTGCTCCCATATAATCGGATCAACTCCTGGAAAAAAGAAAAATATATCGAAAGAACAGAAGAAACTTGAATATAGGAATATTAAATGACAGATCATTGTACAGAATTTAATTTAAACTGACTGAAAAAACATTAAAATAACATTTTTTTTGATGAGATCTATTTGATAATGAATTAAATATATAGATAGCTTAAAAAATTCAAATTTTATGTTAATATTTTATAATGTTTGTGTAAACAGAAATATTTTCAATTAGACCAAACCAGAACAATTTAAAGCAGGTTGCCCCTTGAGGCTAGAGGTGAGGGGTAAGGGTAGCGGGTCTGGTGTGTAGACAGGTGTAGTGGTTACCTGCGGGGGGATTTTGCAGCAGCTGTTTAAGCTGTGCTGGAGAAAGAGCTGTCCGAGTGACGCTCATCAGCACCCCGAGTTGCTGCAGCTGACTCTTAATGTTGGCCTGCTCCACATAGCTGAACAGAGTGGAGGCCGGAACTCGCTTCGAGGTGCCGTTGGGCGAGCGCTCCACAACGTAGATGATAACCTCCGTTCTACACACACACAAGACATTAAAGTGGTGGTTCAGCGGTAAAGGCGTTCGGGCTCTTTCCCAGCACTATTAAGCAGCTAAAGCTGGTGATTCTGCTAATTGTCAGAAATATAAATATGCAGGAGGAAAGTGATTTCCAAAAACTAAAACTATTTTTTTATTACAAGAAACAATATGTTTTTTATCCATTTAAATTTGATCACATTAACAAAAAAAAGCTGCTGTTCTTAGACAGTGTACATCTGACTGTTACAAAGCAAAGACACCAGGGACTCCATTCATGTGTTGCTATGGAAACGGGGACGTAATAATTAGAAAGAGTGCTTTAACATGAAATCTGTGATTTCAAAAATCTTCTTTATTGGTTTTAAGTAAAATTCTAATTTCTGAGATACCAAATTTGGGGGTTTGTAAACCAAAATCATCAAAATTTGTAGAAATAAACACTTCTGTAAACATATCGGTCTGTGTTATGTGTATTATATGAGTTTTAGTTTTTAAATGAAATTACTGAAATAAATTAACTGTTGGTGATTTTGTAATTTATTAAGACTGATTTATTGAGACTACTATTTGGAGTTCCACGTGCCCCTCCCTGATTCTCTCTGATGACGCAATAAATACGGTGAGGAAAAAATACTTTATTCTTTCTAATAATCGCAAACACTTATTGGGTCTGTGTTTTTTTTCCAAAATATCAAACTTAAGGCCTTTGATCAGGAAAACGCAAGACATTTTAAGGAGCCGCAGCCACCCTGTGTTATGAAAGCAGGTGAAGCTCAGAGCGCGAAGCGTGACAGATACTGACTGATCATCAGGCAGAGCTTTAACTCCCTCCACGTTCACGGTGAGCGTCGGGTTTCCACCCAGAACTTTGTGCAGAGACTCCACCAGCTGCTGCTGCTGACTGCGAACGTCCACCTCCTTCTTATTGAGAGCCAGAGCCAGCAGGCCGTCCTCATCCTTACTGCTGGGAATGCAGCTGTATCCCACTGCCTAAAACAAACACACACACACACATCAAAAAAACAAGGGAAGTGGAAAAAAGGCAAGAATAACATTCATTCGAGTGTTAAATTAGACCATTTGAGACAATGGGTGATTTGTTTCAGCATAAAACATTAAATTTAGTCCCACCTTGAACCTGCAGAAAGGGTTCTCCTGGGTAAAGTCCACAGGTGGGATGTTGTTGTTGAAATAACCTTTTCCTGTGCCCCAGAAGGCCTGCAGCTGGTTCCATTTGGCCAAGATGGCGTCGCGCTCGTCGTTTAGCAGAGTGGGTGCGGAGAGAGCGCTGGCTGTGTTGATGAGTTGGTTTGACTGCACTGACACTTGGGCCTGCTGACCGAAAAGACCTCCTAGAGCACAAAAACAACCAAACAATAATGACCAAACACACCTGCAGAACAGAACCGGTTATTCACATAGGGTATTATACAATTTTATGACAAGATTAGATATCTAACAAACTGTTCATAAAGCGCAGCCTCTTGGAATCTACAGCAGTTTGCTTACCCTGCTGCGGCTGTGTGGACTGCAGATTAAAGCCCCCGAAGCCGAGACCTCCGCCTCCCAACCCAGACCCAAAACCTGTCCCGGTACCAGTCCCTGTTCCCAGACCAGAAGCAAACCCGAATCCTTTGTTCTGAGTATTTCCAAACAGACCACCACCTGTTCAGCAGCAGGACAACAAAGCAACATAGGATGGATCAGTGTATAGACTCGAACACACAAACGGCACCTGGTGGTGGTGTAGCAGAAGTGCAAATCAGGGGGGAAAAAAGGTTCATCACCTGTGTTGGTCGGGTTGGAGAAGCTGAACGAGGAGCCAGGAGCAGCAGCCGAGGTAGTGGTGGTGCCAAAACCTCCGAATGCACCTAAACACAAACAAGACCATCAGCAAAAAGGTGAAGGAGGAAATCGTCTAATGGGCCAGGTTGAAGATGAGAGCAAAGGTTGGGGAAAGAAATATGTTTTTCTAAAGGTTTAATGAACGATGATGATGGTTAAAAAAGCACAGAGCAATAGCACTACCTGGTCTAGATCTTTACTAGAGCCAGGCGACATGACCGTAAGATATCAACATCGCAATACATTTATATTAGATTTATTTATATCGGCCAAATCCGCGTTTAAACTGTACGATTTTTTAACAGACTTTTGCAATGGTTTTTTGTCAGGATTTCCATGACCCACTGTAGGATCTCACATGTTAGACTGTACGATTGTCAAAACCCATTAAAAAAAGACACACAGGAAGACCCTCGTTATCTCACTAAATGGAAGTTGGCAGCAGACAAAAACAATCCTTAACAATAATTTTGCTCGTAAATTAACGCAATAAGTTTAATTTCTTGCCGAACTGTCCACCAGACTCTTTTCGACATTTTCCCCTGGTGGTTTAAAGTTGTCGTGCTAATTACAAGATCCGGTTTGGTGCTCCTATTGGTTCTTGGTTTAAAGGTCAGCAGGTAAGTGTCTGTAATTCTCTGCCAGAAGTTCATTAGAATTAAACTGATCGCAAATGCTGTTAATCAGCTGCGGGTGAACAGGTCAAACTAGCAATCAAAATTTGTCTCAGACAACCAACCAAAATCGCACAGTGTAAACCCGGATTAAGCCAATGAGACGATTGATATTGTGCTCCTTTACATAGTGAAAAATCTTCCTAAAATATTGTGAGTTTATTCTAGTTATAAATCCGGCTGATTTCATGGCCTTAGAACTTAAAAGCCATAAAAGAATGTTTTAATCACCTACATTCATTGACACTTAACAATAAAAATACACATTTTATGTCATTTGTTTTTCTTTTATTTATAGTAACATATATTTTACTGATTTACAAAGAATTGTCATTTCTTCATTCCGTTAACTTTTTGTATACTAAATTATTTTTCCATGGCAGTTTGATAGCAAATGTCTTCGAGTATCGTGATATGATATTTTGAGTCATATCGCCGCACCCTTTAAGCTTGTGAAGCCCAAAAACTTTTAGGTAAAAAGGAACAGTTACAAAAACATGAAGTGCAAGCAAGCAAACACGTGAATTATGTTGATGACGATGATGATTATGAAGATGATGTAACAACATTTCAGGCTCTAGAACAGGGAGTCTACCTGCACTGCTGAGGTTATTTCCGAAATTAAAAACCGTAGTGGTGGTGGGCGGAGCCCCGAAGCCCCCCATGTTAAAGCTAACTGCTGCTGGGTTAGTGTTTAATCCGAACCCCCCGAAATTAAAACCCCCAGCAGTGGTGCTCACAGCCCCCAAACCCCCAAATCCTGATCGCATGATGGGGGAAGAAAAGAGAGCGAGAGAGAGAGAGAGAGAGAGAGAGAGAGAGAGAGAGAGAGAGAGAGACAGAGAGACAGAGGGGGAAAGAGTGTTAGTTAGGAGCGTCAAAGAGTTACTAGACCATGTAATAATAAAAACGTGTGAAGAACATCTGGAAATGTGTGTGTTTCAATTCTTAAGAAATTAAAAATAAAAGCATGACAAATTACATCCACCACATTACAGTTAGTACTACAGAAATAGTGCTCACTGATTCAAATAAAGCTTCCTTACACCATTCTTTTCTTTTCTCCAGCTTTTCTTTCATTCTTTTTCCTTGTACATTCTTTTCTTACCTTCCCCTGGTTCCCTTTCTACTTTGTGTCCTTACATTTATTTCCTTGTTTTCCACCCATCTAACCTTCTTGCCTTTTCTTCATTTCTGTGCTACTCTACTTCCAGTCATGTTCTCTTTTTCTTACATTCCTTCTTTTCCAAAAAGAACCGGGTTTTACTGACTCTTCCTGAGGCACTAAATATTTACAGAGTATTGTTCATTCTGACATTCTCTAAACAGAGAGAGGGAAAGACAGAGACAGGAAGAATGCAGAAGTAAACAAACCTGTGGTGCTGGCGCCAAAGCCGAACCCGGTGGAAGCTGCCGTGGTGGCCGTAGCGGGCGCCCCGAAAGCGGGGGCAGAAAGACCTAAGAGACACAGAAGCATTATAAACATCTGACAATCATGGTAATAAAAACTTCCTAAAAAATTCAATAAGGAAATAAACGACTCAATAGAAACACAAGCTCCGTCTGGGAAACCGAAGCTTTTAGAGAACGAGTGAAAGATGACTGTTCGATCCATGCAGCGGTTAACCGGACCTGCGCACACGGACTTACTACCGAATCCGGATGAGGTGGCAGCAGCAGCGGCGGTGGTGGTGATGGTACCAAAGCCAAAAGCTGTGGACGCTGTGGTTTTGGCACCAAATGAACCGAATGAAAAGCTGGACGAGCCTTTAGCAACAACAAACAAGACATCAGAGACAGACGTGAAGAGGACGAAGATGAGAAAGCTCCAGAAATACATTCGCCATGCTGATCTCTCTCACACACACACACACACAACACCGTGGTTTGAGTTTTAAAATAAAATAAGTCAAAACTTTTGCCGTCATTACTTACTTGTAAGTTACTTTTACATTACCTTTCCTACTTGCTTTTCTCCACACCCCTTTCCATACTCTTTATCCTCACACCTGATCCTGACGTTCATTTAAGTCTTTCTTTTCATTACTTTTTCTGTTGTTTATTCTCTTCATAGCCCTCCCTTTCAGTCTGACCTTCTATCTTTCTATATCATTGGCATATTGCCGTCTTTCGGTTTTCCTTTTTTAAAAATACTTTTCTTCTTTTTCTCTTTTGTCCTTCACTTCCTTTCTTAATTAATCACAACGTCTTCCTGATCATTTCTTTCTTTCATTAGAACCCAGTGACTCGAGCAGATGTTAGCAGCTGTATTTCCTTTGATTTGGGTGGTTGTGTATATATATACACACATACACATACATATATGATCTTCCTTTTTTTTCTCCGTATAAACGCTTTGATATGCAAATATTTTATGAATATGCAAATCAGTCCATGTGGTTACATCTTTCGAGTTCTAGCGACTGCTTGAGAATAAAATAGCTTAGATA
Organism: Bagarius yarrelli; assembly: GCA_005784505.1. NCBI lineage: Eukaryota > Metazoa > Chordata > Actinopteri > Siluriformes > Sisoridae > Bagarius > Bagarius yarrelli. The sequence goes on along the minus strand of VCAZ01000019.1, from coordinate 6,577,507 downwards.
AAACGTTTTTTCCCTACGCAATGCATATACTAAGCACTGATTTCAAGTTTTGGAAATATTTTATACCTGTTTTAAATATGCACTTTAAATGAAAGTTATAGATTTAAATTCTAAACCCGTTAGCTTAGCTGACGCTAATTTAACCTATGACATTATATATACATATATATAAATAGAGCTGTTATGCGACACCAAACTTTTCTTAAAAATAATTACGCGAATACTTATATTTCAACAATACAGACGTTTACACATCACGCAATGTAAATAAAAGCACGTACTCGGGGTGCTCTGAGTCCCGCTCCCAAAGTTGAACGCCATCTTTGCTTCTCCTTCTCCGTCTTACTGACGCGTCCGGGTGGAAACTAACTGCAAGAAACAACCGTTCCGCTTTTCGTCCACGCTAATGTAGATCTACCAACCAATCCAAACCTAAAACAACAACAATAATATATTAAAAACTATTTATTTACCAGTATAGAAGGATATAGATTTTACAGGTAAAATGCTTAATTGATGCAACAAACAATGATTAGTAGTTAATAAGTAAACCCATACCTTGCAGCCACCGTTGGTTCTTCACACATTTTATACTCATAAGTTTAATCACTATCATTTGCTTTTCAAATTTGTCCTTTTTATTTCTTTTATCCTTGTCTGTATTTTCCTCTTTGGATCCATTTTCTTTTTAATCTTTTGTATATTTTACATTGTCACTCCTTTCAAACTTTCTTTTACCCTTACATTCTGCCATTTCTATGCTTTTTTGCCTTTATTACATACTTTGAACGTTTCATTTTTTAAAATACATTACAGTAATAAAATTATCCTATAATTTATAGAATTATGTAATTTATTAAGAGTTAATTACTGAGAAATAAAATCATGACATTATTTCTTTTTAGCATTAGTCCCAAATCTACTAATGAATCAGTGAATCAACATTTCAGTCAATTAAATCAATCAATTAATCAGACAAGCCCTGGTGTTTATACCAACGGTTTAATGTTGTAACAAATGCAACAAATAAATGTACAATAAACACATCAGTACATATTTCCAGATTGAAATCATGGTCCTCAGCGCAACACTTTCCAGACAACTAAACCCCAAACCAAAAGTTAGGGTTTAAAACGAAAAAGTAAACAGATTAAAAGTAGGACGAAGGAAAGGGTGAGTCACTGCAAGATTCATCACTTCATCTGAGACCTTTCCGTTTCATCAGCTTTTTCTTTTTCAGCTCTGTCAACTTCTTCTTCTTCTTACTCGGTCTCGGTTCTGGAGCCTCGAGCTCCACCCTCTGTGTTTTCTCCTCCGTCTGAGTGACGAACACGTCATCTGTCACATCACGGATTACTGGTTCCTTCGTCTCGCTCCGTTTCTCCTGAAGGAGCTGCTTTACCGCCTGCCTTTCTTTCTGTTTGGCGGCCATGTTGAGACGTACCATGCGACGATACTGTGCAGAAAAAAATAAAGAAAACAAAAATATTAGTCCAAAACAATGTTAATTTACCAACAAAAAATAAACATTATTTAAAGGCGTTCTTGATTAAATATAAATACAAAGTCTCTCGGCCGCTTACCGCGTTTGGCGACTGGAAAAGGGGGTTTTCGTAAAGTGTCGGTCCGCCGAAGCTGCCCTGGAAAATCTTAATCAGATTGAGGACAAAGCGAGGACCGATTTCTACCAAAGATGCATCCTCTTCGATAATCTGCAGAAAATAACACAACAGATAAAATTAATAAAAAATGTAGCAGTTTACAATTTTAAATGGTTAGTGACCAACTTGACTTGTGCATTTTTGAATAAAAGAATATTTTATTTCAATCTCAATAGAAACGAATTATATTGAAATTGTTGTCCAATTACTTCCTGTTCCTGATGATGTAAAACCTCAGTGATAAACTACAACGACACGAACAGGACTTAAACTAGTTCCCCTTTCCAGGATTTATCATCTGGACGTGTTTCCTGTCTCACCTGGTAATTTCTGAGCCAGACTCTGTTGTCTGCGATTGTAAAGGTGAATACATGATCGACAAACGGCTGACTCCGGGGGTGATACTGCGGCGTGGAGAAGGTCTAGAGCAGAGACAAGAGCTTGTAAAACGAGTGTCAGGTTTCTGATAGCAAAGTTAAAGAGCACAGGGACACAGACCCACCTGAACAAACAGCTCCTTTAGCAGGGCGTAGTGAGGCTCTGTATCAAACTTCTGTCAGGGGGAAACAGACTTGTAAGTTGAAGAGGCAGAGACGAGGTAGAGGATGAAGAAAGAATCAGGGCTTTCTTACCGGATCGAATGAGAGCAGAGGTCTGGAGCCTTTCAGGCAATTCCCAGTCATTTTTAGCTCAGCAAGCGTGTGCACTAATATTTCAACATAATAAAATCAATTAGTTCCTAATAAAAGGGTAATAATTATAATTAGACAATACAAAAAAAGCTTATAGAGAAAACAATATAGAGCTGCTTTTAATTTGTTTTGTCATGTAGTAAATATCCTTCAAACTAATACATTTATTTTAATAATCAGTAATATTTGTTTAATTATTTTGACCACCAATAAACCAAACGGTTTACTGTCTCTGTAATTGATATTCAGGAAAGCCAGTGTGTCCTGGCCATCCTCACACCCCAGGGATGATGGTGATTATTATTATTGCTTGGTTACACTCTTATAATGCTGAAATTTATTTAATCGTTTCACAGCGCTTCATTTGTTTGTGCGAATACTTAAATAACCTTGAGCTCAACAGTTATGTAAACTCACAGTTCTGAACCAGGAACTTGGCTGAAGGTCCATGAGGAACGTTTGAGATCCTGTTAAAAAATAATAATAAATGATAAATAAGAACAGTTTCATAAACCACACAAACGTCATTTAAGTTTCCTAGAAAACAAACCATCCATCTGAACGTTTTTACTATTTGAAGTAACAAAAATTAACTATAAATAATTGTCAGAATCTGACTTACAGACACAAACATATTAATTCACATATTTACTTCGACAGTTTAACCCCATTCATAAAAAAAACCCCAGAAATCTCCAGACTGGACACTCACCACATGTAGAGATCTTTCTTCTTCTTCGCTTCAAAGAAAATGCACTTGTTGCAGTTTTTGATCTCACAAACCTGCAGCCCGGAAAGCAGGAGACAAAAACAACATCATCACATTAGTAAAACGAGACAATGTGAAGTAAAAAACAGAGTAAAAAAAAAAAAAAAAAAAAATTATGACAGAGGGGGGGGAACAATGAAAGAGAAACGCTGAGGAGAAGAGTAGAAGAAAGATTAATGAAGAATGAAAAGTAAAGAAGATGGAAGAGTAAAAAGAAACCAAAAGTAAAGAAGAACTCAGAGCTAAGAAAAGAAGAGGGAAAGAGAGACAAAAGTGAATAATGAAGAGGTTCAAATAAATAATAAAAAAAAGTATGAGTATAAAAAAGGAGAGTAAATAAGAAAAGTGAAGGGGTGGGAAAGTGCAAGAAAAAAAGAAACTAAAAAAGAGAACTGAAGAATTAATGAGAAGCATCGAAGAGGAGAGTAAAAGAAGCAGCTACAGAAGAAGAGGTGTAAAAAAGTACAGAGAAAAAGTGCGGAGAAAGAGCAGAGGAGATGATAAAGGGAAAAACTGTACCTCATTCACAACAAACAGTTTATCTTTTCTGTCCATTTTAGTGTCTGGAGGAAAAGAAAAAAGAACACTGAGATAGAAAGGTTTTCCTATTATCTTTATGTGGTATCCACCAGTGATGTCTTTCGTTACCTGCTTTGGAGTGAGGCATCATGGTCCTGAGATCCTGCATAAGGTGGCGCGTTCTGAAGTTGATGCCTCGGGAAGAGAAAATTAAAACCCGCTCTTTATTTTTCCACTTGCCCTAAAAAAAAAGACAACGAGCAGAAACCATTTTCAGTGGACGTATAGAGAGAAATGAGACTTAGTCTACATGTAGATCCTTTGGATTATTTAATAAGACTCGATCAATGAGTCAGTGTCAGTAAACACTCATGAATAGACTGCGGACAGGTTAATAAACAGGACATTTCTAATTACAAGGTTACTTGAAACACAAAGGCAGAAAAAAGTTTCAGTATAAACACACACTGTTACATGAACATGGGGGGATTTATCCAGCAAGAAATCCACATTGGAAAAGCCAAACAACCTAAAATCGGCATTTTACTCTCTCGGACTCCTTTAAAAACTTTATTTATTGAAATATATCTGTATTATAGCTGAAGTTCACTGCAGCTGGTAACGTTAGTGGATTTGAGATTTTACTGCTCGGATTAAGACTGTGACCGATTAAAGTCAGATTTCAGGGTTAAAGATTACATTCTCACCAATGAAACCGGAGGCGGAACCGTGATCTCTTTACTCGTCTCCTGTTCCGTCGGTGCGTTTGTCTCTTTCTGTCCATTTTCTACAAATTTAACTTTCTTTTTCGGTCCAGCTTCAGTGCCTCCACGTTTTCTCTTGGCCGCCGCCATCTTGACTCAGCCAACCACGTGACCTGACTCGCAGCGGAAGCAGTAAGCAAAACAATTCTGACAAGCCAAAACGAAGCTCGAGCGCCGAACAGCTCACTGGACGACTTACAGTATAACAAATATGTCAAACATTGGGGTACTATTTGTGTCGCAAACTACACTTAAAACGGTTATTAAAATCTACAACACATCAAAAGCTATTTAATTATGTTGTCATTAATTACAGCAAATCTATTTTCTCCTATTTTTAACAGAACGGTACTCCATTAGAGGCATCTGCCTCTTTTTTTTATATAAAAAAAACTTTTTTAATTGAGACGTAACCAGGTTATTCGATAAATAAAAATAATTTATCCACCATTATTTGAACCTTTAAAAAGATTTGGGCTTACTAAGAGCTTCGACACTTTTTTTAATGTTATGACATTTCATAAATTTCACAAAATCTCTTCGACGCCGGAACTTAATGAAACTTTTATTTTGAAATGCCGTATCCCGAACAACCGGAAGTGTCTCACTTAATTACCCCCGGATGGGTTGCACTTCTGTAATGAGAAGAGGAGGCAGGAGGAAGTCAGCAGACGGAAATTCTTCCTGACATTAATTATTGTTATAATTATTGTTGTTTTTGTAGTTGTTATATTTTATTTATAAGCAGTAGTGAAGGTGCGCTGTCTTTCTGAGGTGTTTGGAGATGCCGCTTTTCGGAGGTTTTTGCCGGTTTGTTGGAGGTAAATGAACATTTTTTTTTACCTTAAATGACATTTGTGTGTTGTGAAAAGTTGCATAAACGTTTGAGTGATGAAGCAAATCAGACACAAATAAAAGAATGCGCAGATCTTTATTCATTATTTATGTTTCCTAAAACAACTATCATAATAAAAATAATCATCAATCATAAGAATGCACATACCAACATGCACCTGTTATTAATAATATCCTTATTCTTATTATTGCACTATGTAGTTAGTTAAAAAAACATAAGATATACTAAATTTGCATTAAAGCTTATTGTTGCAAAACTTGTGTTCATTTATATTGTCTACATTTTTTGCAAATATTCTTTTTATTAAGCATTAAAACCCCGAATCCTTATTTATTATTTATTTTTTAACTGCACGCAAGTGTCAACGATGTTAATGGTAATTATTCGTCCAGTACACTTAAATTCTTATTTGATCCAAGTTGTTTAATTGGAAATATTTATTAATTATTTAGAATTGTAAATGAAGAAGTCTTTTTTAAAGAGTTTTTTTTGTATTTCTTTTTGCACAAAGTGATAGTTTAAGCTCCTCTTAGTAAAGATTAGAAATGTCAGGTTTGGGTTTTGTAAGGTTGTTAGACAACACACACATACACACTTAAAGAAGGAAAAGTGTGTGTGTGTGTGTGTGTGTGTGTGTGTGTGTGTGTGTGTGTGTGTACGCTTGTGTGTATGTGTGTTTGAGGCAGTGGTAGCTCCAACGTTTAAGCGCTGAGTTGTTGATCTTAAGACCAGGAGTTTGATCCCCACCACCAGCCAGCCAGCCACCGTTAGGTCCCCAACTTAATAAGATGAGATATGTGAAGAAACAAATTTCACTGTGCTGTAAATGTGTATATGTGACTAAATAAAGGCATTTGCATTCACATTATGTGTGTTTTCTCTTTCAGCGTCCAGGAGCAGCAGCTGCCATGTCAGTCGGTCAGTCTGTAGGTCTGCCAGCGTTTCAGCTTTGGCCACTGCTTCCAGTCCAAAAGCACAAGAAAAAAGGTACGAAGAAATCTAATAGATACAAGTGTGTGTATAGGCATATCGACACACACACACACACACACACACACACATCTGGGTTATAACAATTTCAGTCTAAATCTTACTCTTTATCTCATTAGTTTAGCATCACAAAGTGTTTGGCTCATTGTCAAAAGCAGAGGCTCTGAATACAGACATGAACAGCTTCAAATGACAGTCCTCATGTGACCTCTGAGTGTGTGTGTGTGAGTGAGTGTGTGTGTGTGTGAGAGAGAGAGAGAGAGAGAGAGAGAGAGATAAAAGGAATGGCCAATTGTATTTTGTACATTTAGTTGTGCATCAGACAACATACTGTTTAATAAAGAGTTTAATTTTTAGTAATGTTTTTTTTATACATAACACTAAAAAAGAATGTCAGCGGCCCCTGCTGGTCAGATATCATACTGCATGCGCATTGTTAAAGTTTACTGATTGTTTCTTTAGAGATAAATTAATATATTTACTTAATACTTACATTTAGAAATATTATAGTATTAAATAGTATTGTATTATTGATACAGTTGATATTGCTGTTATTTAGTATGGAAAATTGATATTCTTGAAGATCTTTGTTTTTATGCATTTATAGAATTTCTTTATCATTAATATGATTATTTTTATTTTTCAATGCTGTATATTAGTTATTATTTGTGTTATTATTTGCCCATTTATTACTTTCTTTTTGTCTGCTTTTTAAAACGGTATTTATTTTTCAGTTTTATAATAAAAAGATCATTGAGCCGCAATTCAAATTATGCACAAAAATAAAAGTAGAAAGTAGAAAATTTCTTCGATAAATAAATGTATTATTATTTTCTGTAAGTAATAGTTATTTATTGTTTTATCAAAATTATTATTATGATTATATTATTATTTGGATTCTGTCAGGTTTTGACTCCTCACTGAGACTGATTTGGTCCCCTGATATAAAGATGTGTGTGTGTTTTGTAGAAAACCCAAGACTGGTATCCTCATGCTAAACATGGGAGGGCCTGAGAGACTGGAAGACGTTCATGACTTCCTGTTGCGTCTTTTCTTGGACCGAGATCTGATGCAGCTTCCCGTTCAGGAGTAAAGATGATTTTTTTTAAACAATATAATAATAAGTGTGTATGAAGCAGAAGTGGAAGTCAGTGTCTTTTTTTTGTTTTTTGGACTATACAATCTTTTAGTAAACCCTGTGGTCTCGCTGTTTAAGTTGAAGTTCTTTACAGTTTCATTTCTCTCTCCGCAGTAAACTCGGGGCGTTTATAGCCAAGCGACGCACACCGAAGATCCAGGAGCAGTACAGCAAAATTGGAGGTGGATCTCCCATCAAAGCCTGGACCACCATGCAGGGGGAGGGCATGGTCAAACTCCTAGACCAGATGAGTCCTGAAACTGGTGAGATTCTTTCAAAAAGTTTAACATACTGTTTATATGCTCAGTTGGTTTTCCAGTTAATCCCAAAGGTGTTCAGTGGGGTTGAGTCAGAGTCGGGCTTCTGTTCAGGACATTCCAGTTCTTCCACTTCATTCAGAACACACCATGTCTTAATGAAGATCAGGGACATTGTGCACAGGGACATTGTAATTTTGGAACAGTGTCTGCAAAGTTCTGCAAAGAAGTTCTAGACCTGTGTGACTTTGTGGAACAGTTTGGGGAGAACGCACTGATGTAGATGTGCTGATGAGGTGTCCACAAACTTTTGGCCACTTATACATGTATATATGGAACTCCAAATGGGCTGTATGCACTTTAAATAGTTGTTAAGATGGAGACGATGTCTGACACAAACGTGGTGTGTGTGAAGGACTGGAAGATAACACACAGGGAGTGGCACACACACACACACAATCATACACACCCCTCAAGTCAACTCCCACACACTCGTAGATAAGGTTGAAGGCGGGAAAATCAGGGTGTTGCCCCTAAACTATCAGCTGAAGCTGTTAGTTAAGCTTAGAACATTCTGGTAACATTATTGTTTGTCGTTTGTTGAAAAGTAAATGATAATTAAGTCTTGGAGGGTCGGAGGAAAACAAGATCCTGAAACTAGTTTATGACATGAGAAGAGTTTTTGTAGTGCAGTTGTAATATTTAAATAAATTATAATATTATAACAAAATTATGCATTTATTTTATGAATGAATTATTTTGCATTTATTTATTTTTGCGCGAATGAATTAGTTTGTTTATTTATTTGCACATAAATAAACTATTATTTATTTTGCATTTATTTATGTATTGTTATTAAGTCGGTGTGTATTTTCTGACTTTCAGCTCCTCACAAGTTTTATATCGGATTTCGCTATGTGCAGCCACTAACGGAGACGGCCATTGTGGAGATGGAGACGGACGGAGTGGAGAGAGCTGTGGCTTTTACACAGTATCCTCAGTACAGTTGCTCCACGACAGGTACACACACACGCACACACAGATTACAAATAACTGATTACAAATACCGCTATTATAGTACTTGAGTAGATTTTTTCCATTTTTTTCTACTTTTTAAGTAAAATTAAACTGTGATGCTTTGGCTCTTACTTAAGATACATTAAACGTTCCTACACAAGAAGTACAAAGTAGAAATAAGAGCCATAAATTAATTCGTAAGACTCATGAGCTAATTGGCTAGCCAACAATAAAGTGTGGCTTTGCAAAAAATAATAACAATAATAAAAAAACGCAATCTGCTGCCACTTGGCAACAGTTATCCTTTCAGAGAAAATCACTTTCATATCTTCATATCTTCTTACATCAGAATGGGTTAAAATCACAATTTACACATTGAAGTACATTGTAATGCAGTAACCTGAGTAGTTTTTAAGCAAAATACTTATCTACTCTTAGATTAGATTAGATTAGATTAGATTCAACTTTAGTGTCATTGTGCAAGGTACATGTACAGAGCCAATGAAATGCAGTTAGCATCTAACCAGAAGTGCATAAGTGGCTTATTTACAATAAATAGCAATGTAATAAATAGGGTATGAGGTGATAATTACAGAGGTGGGGGTAAATAATTACTTGAGTTTATATTATTTTTCCGTACTTTTATGCAAGTGAATTATTTCTTAAGTAGTAGTGGTGTGTGTGTAAATGTGTGTGTGTGTGTGTGTGTGTGTGTGTGTGTGTGTGTGTGCGTGTGTGTGTGCTCGCAGGCAGCAGCTTGAATGCTATCTACAGATACTACAGCAGCAGTGGATTAAAGCCCAAAATGCGCTGGAGTGTGATAGACAGGTGGCCCACACATCCTCTGCTTATCGATGTAAGAACAACTTTCAACTTATTGTCACTGATCTAGAATCAGTAGAATTAGAACAACTCTGATTTCTGATTAGTTAATAGTAACTCTTAAACTGACTCTCTCTCACTTTCTATTTTCTTTTCTCTCTCTTTCTCTCTCTCTCTCTCTCTCTCTCTCTCTCTTTTCCTTTGTAGTGTTTTGCTCAGCATGTGCGAAATGAGCTGGAAAAGTTTCCTCCCGAGAAGAGAGAAGATGTGGTGATTCTGTTCTCTGCCCACTCGCTCCCCATGTCTGTAAGTGTGTGTGTGTGTGTTTAAAGGAGACTTTGTTGAACATGCAGCTGTAAAGAAATAAAAAGCATCCCAAATAATGGATGGAAATATGTAAATCAGTTCCATCTTTTGGTCTTTATGATGCTGTTTGTTCACTAGTGTTTGCTAACAAGCCATTGAGGCCTTCATAGAACAGGTGTATTTATACTGAGACCAAATTACACACAGGTGGACTCTATAAACTAATTAGGAGACATCTGAAGGTAATTAATTGCACTGGATTTTATTTAGGGGTATCAGAGTACAGGGAGCTGAATACAAATACACGCCGCATTTTTCAGCTTTTGAAAACTCTATATCATTTTTGTTCCACTTCACATAATGTGCTACTTTGTGTTAGTGTGTTACATAAAATCCTCAGTAAAATACATTTAAGTTTGTGGTTGTAAAGTGACAAAATGTGAAAAAGTTCAAGGGTTATGAATACTTTTTTAAGGCACTGTATAACAGTTGAACAATTTAGAGAAAGAGGAAATGTGTGTCACGATCTTTTATCAGATTATTAGTGTGTGTGTGTGTGTGTGTGTGTGTAGGTGGTAAACAGAGGAGACCCGTACCCTCAGGAGGTGGGAGCTACAGTGCAGAAGGTGATGGAGAGGTTAGCATACTGTAACCCATATCGTCTCGTCTGGCAGTCAAAGGTCAGACCCGCTGTCTCCAGCTGTGTTTTTCTTCCTCAGAGATCAAACTGATGTTTATTTAATGTTTGTACGAATTCTAAAGCTACATTTTCAGAAGTTTTACTTAGAATAGAATTTTTCTCATAAATCTTTTCTCAAACTTTTCTCTTAATTTAGTTTAACTTTAGGTTGCTTGCATTTGTAATGAATAAACGAATGAAGTCTTTATTTGGCACATATTCATTACTGCACAGTGAAATTTTGTCTTTGAATGCCCAACACAGTGTGAAACACAATCTCTTAGACAAAGGAGACGCGCTTTAGTCTTAAATTGTTAAATCTATTCTTCTTTTTGATGTTCCTGGATTTTGTGTTTATCTGTGTGTTTTTAAATATGGTATTAAAAAGCATGAATGTAGTTACTGAGAAGAAATTACTGTTTTTGGCTCACTAGAATCTACTTTTATGTCTCCTGAATCACATGGCCAAACCTGCCTTCAGATTATTCATTATTTTAATCCTTATTTTTAAAATGCGTTATAAAATGTATGTGATGTAATGCAGCTTTGAATTTTTAGCAATTAATTTTTTGTATTGCTGGACGTGTGTGTGTGTGTGTGTGTGTGTGTGTGTGTGTGTGTGTGTGTGTGTGTGTGTGTGTGTGTGTGTGTGTGTGTGTAGGTGGGCCCGATGCCATGGCTCGGTCCCCAGACGGACGAGTCAATAGAAGGTTTGTGTAAAAGAGGGAAGAAGAACCTGCTGTTGGTTCCAATCGCCTTCACTAGTGACCACATCGAGACTCTACACGAGCTTGACATCGAGTATTCGCAGATCCTCGCAAAAGAGGTAAGTGTGTGTGAAAATAAGCCTGGTTCAAGTGGCACCGCTGGTCCTGACCTGATCCAGATCGGTCCAGTTTGTGTTGTGAGACATGCGAGAAAGGGCAAGTGCAGAAAGAAGATAAGAGAAATGTGATACATTTTGTGTGTGTTGGGGCTCCTCAGTGGCTGCCATGGCTCTGGTTAGACTGGCCTAGCTGGAGCCATGGCATACACAAACACACGCACACACACACACACTCCCACAAACCACAAATCTATCAGGGGGGTTTTCACACACACACACTCTCTGCCCATTGATCTGTCTATCTCTTTACCAGCTCCTGTAGACAGCTCAAGCAACATGTTTTTTTTATTTATCTGCATGTGTTTGTGTGTGTGAGAGAAACCTACACACCAGATCATGTTTAATAACAGACAACTTTGAAATCTTTTATAAACATCTCAGAGTGCGTTGTGTTTCCTACCCGAAACAAGGATGTATGGTTAAGGTATGTGTGTTTGTGTTTGTAGTGTGGGGTGGAAAACATCAGAAGGGCAGAGTCTCTCAATGGAAACCCGCTGTTTTTTAAGGTATGGTTTGGTTTAATTAACTTTGTAATATTTTCAGTAACACACTTCTACACGAAGGTGTTTTTGGTTTGTGGTGTTGAGCTCTCGGGTGCCCAAGATATGAGGTGATCCTAGTTTTTTAATCATCAGTATCCACTTTCTTTATAGTTTTTTGAGTAATTGGTGGCGTTTGTGCAGGTGGGTGTGATGGTGGTAGGCAGCGATTACAACAAGAAGCACAGTGACTATAATGATTATTATTGCATCTTTAACTTGTTTTTTTCAATCTGTAGGTGTGGTTTTGGGTTAAAAAAAGTTTAAATGATACAAAAGTAATGTGTTTTTTAGAAGGTCTGAGAGGAAGGGAAGGGAAGAGAAGGTAAATGGTCTGAAACTCCCAGTAAATCTGATATAAAGCATTTGGTGGGCAAACAAATAACTGATAACAATAGCCAGTGTTATTTTTTTTTTTTATCGATAATATTTCAGTTAACTAAGGCTTCATTTACACAAAAACACAAACTTTAAACTGAGATAGCTAATATTAATTATTATCTATGTTTCAGGCATTAGCGGATTTGGTTCAGGCACACCTGAAGTCCAATGAGTCGTGCTCTCGGCAGCTCGGCCTGCGCTGCCCTCTGTGTGTGAACCCCACCTGCGGAAAAACCAAGGCCTTCTTCGCAAACCAAAATCTGTGATTTTTTCCCTTTTTTGCTTGCAATCCTGTGTGCCTAGAAGACGATCCTCACATCACCTGCCAAAACAAAGAGCAAAAAACAGAATCTTACTGAACCCTTACCGAACCCTACCAAACCTTACTGAAATCATACAGAACTCTTACAAAACCCTTACCAAACCCTTACAGAACCTTACTAAACCTTTACTAAACCATTACAAAACCCCTACCAAACTTTACAGAATCTTACCAAACTTTACAAAACCCCTACCAAACCGTTACAGAACCTTAGCAAACCCTTACGGAACCCTTACAAAACTCTTACAGAACATTACCAAACCTTTACTGAACTCTGACAAAACCCTTACCAAACATTACAGAACCTTACCAAACCTTTATTGAACCTTTGCCACACCTTTAGTGAACACTTACAAAACCCTTACAGAACCTCACCAAACATAACAGACTCTTACCAAACTTTACAGAACCTTACCAAACCTTACCTAACATTACAAACCTTAAAAACTTGCAGAACCTTTATAGCCCACCCTAACAGAACCCGAAGCTCCATAAATTAGCAGGATAAAGTGAGGTTGGGCTTATTCTTCAGTTTAGTTTCGAGTTTAGAGCTGCGATAACAACTCTTAGCAATTGTAAATAAGCCACGTGTGTTTGTCTGGGAAAATTTGAAAGTTCTACAGATGTTGGCAGTCTTCTTTGATCTCTGCACACTTCTGGAAAGTTCTTAGGGCTTTTATCGATATCTGTAGATTTCTAGAGTCTTTTATGGACTTTATAGTCTTTTATAGATTTCTGTAGGTGTCTGTAGTCTGTTCTATAGAGGCACTCGTCTTCTGTAGATTTCCATACTCCATCATAGATTTCTGTAGATTTTTTTTCTACAGATTTCTCTGGATTTCTTTAGTCTTCTGTTGACTTTTCCAGATTTCTTTTCTAGATTTTTCTAGGCTTCTGCATTTATAGGTGTCTGTAGTCTTTTATAGACCTTTTTACATTTGTATAGTCAACTGTAGAGTTCTAGTCTTCTTTAGTTATCTGAATTTCTTTCATTTCTACAAGTCTTCTAAAAAAAATTTTTTTGTCACAGGAGCCTCGTCGTCACCGATCTCAGTTTACTCATTGCTGGTTTTTTTTCATAAGTCTTTCATCATAAGAGTTTATTACTTAAAATCAGCACGGTCTTCATCATAGATGATTCCTGTAGCTGTCAGTTAGACTGGGATTATAAAGATGGTCTAGATTTCAGGTTTTCCCAGATTTCCTTACACAGATCAGAACAATAGCTATATGATTCCTGAATTTAAGCACTGCATGATTGGACTTGTTTCAGATTACTTAAAAATATGTTAAAGAGTTGTATTTTTTTTTCTTCAGTGTATGGTGATGTGATCTATTCCTAGCCCTGCCCACTCGTATCACGTGTTCCTGATTGGTACTCCTGGTATCCCGGCAATCGGTTTTCTTGAGTGTGGGACTGAAAACTCGCACAAACGAGTGCCAAGCTAACACTGTGTGCCTTTTTCTCATGACAATAAAAGCTGTAAATAAGGAGAGAACTGAGAAGTAACACACTCTAAGTTGCACTATTATAGAAAAATATTTACCATTATGAAGTTGATAACCTTTACCAATAACTAGATTCCCTGATGTAAAACCCCAGAGTCATTCCCGGAGTCAGCTACATGTTGGATATTTTTTCTGTCCTGAATGTTGTTAATTGTCCATAAACAAAGTTTGTAGTTATATGGTTTGTGTTACAGTAACATGCTTCGCCATGTCGCACTTGTCTTTCTGTGAAATCTTACAGCGGCTACGAAGGACAGACACTGGAAACTCCTTCCAAGCAAAAAGCAAGCTAAAATAAATAAATAAATAAATAAAGCTGTGAAATAGGTAACAAAAAATTCCTAGCTGTTACTATAGAAACAGTGCATGAGGTAAATCGTTCAAAGACCAGAATTCATAAATGCAATGAATATTTATAACTTTAATAATAAGACCATTGAATTGAATGTTACATGTCTTTTTTTATTAGAAAATGTAAACCAAAACAAACAAATATGAGCCAAGATTCTGACTAATGTCTCAGCATTTTTTTACAAGACAAAAAAAAAAAGTTAAAAAAAAAATTATTTTATGCCCAATTGCCCGTTTTTGTCAGTCCCGTCGTCTGCTGTTTGCGGTTCATCTTTCTCTGCCTTCAGCAACAGCCAAGCTACTGTTGATTAGGCCAAGAGAAATTGGTTGTCCTGGACCCAATCACCCCTTAGTAGAGAGTGTGTGTGTATGAGGGATGCTCTGGGGGCTGACGAGAGCCTCCTGGTAATTGAAAAGCGAGGACGCCGGCTCAGGCAAGCAGCGTGACCTCTAATTGAGAGGGGAGCGATTGATTTCTCCAGCATGAAAGAGAGAGAGAGGGAGAGAAAGGGAGGGAGTGAAGAATGGGGGATGGTGCAGTGGTCAGGGAGGGAAGTGTGAAAAATGAAAGCGTGAACGTTTTCTCAAGAGGGGCACTAGACAAAGTAAAAGGAGAATCAGAAGAGACTGAGACGAAGCGAGGAGACGCAACGGAAACAAGCAGGTCTTAGCTTAAACACAAAACCCACCGTCTCATGAACATCTTAGAAATTCACAAACACACTTTATTTCAAACTATAATTATTATTTCAGGACACACACAACGTTTACAGCGTTATTCCTGATCGCTAATTAGGTTAGAGTTGACCCTAATATTATTCCCTTTTTTATTTGTTATGATGAATGTCCTATTTTTTATTGTGTGAGTGTGTCTGAAGCTGCATGCTGTTTACGCTGTAATCAAATCTGTTAAAGAAAAATTATTAAATAAAATTGATTTTACCATAAAAAATGTGGAAGAAGGTGCTCTTAAATTTACCTACATAATCGGCAGCGCTGTTTTATCAGAAAGAGTTTTACATGCCGAGCTTGGATTATCTCTGCGTTTCAGTTCTTCCTAAATTCATAATGTATGAAATAGATTCTGTCACACTGAAAATGTTTATTTACAATGAATAAATACTGGGTTTGTGTATCGGTTATAGTTCATATAAACAAATAATCTGTATATCTATCTCTTAGTAATTATTGCTCAATTGTGTTTTCCACTTCTGTAAAACTATTCAAATCTAAAACCAATAAAAAGCTAATTAATAAAGTGAGATAATTTATTCTAACTCTATTAATATTCAAAGACTGTTATTAGCTACTGGCTCTGTTTTGATCCCACCCACTGACAAATGATGAGGTTTCTCCTCAAGGTTGGTTAGTAGTCAGAGAAAGTTGTCATCCGTGACTGTGTGTGTGTGTGTGTGTGTGTGTGTGTGTGTGTGTGGCAGAACAGAGCTGTAATTCTTAATGCCATGCCTTATCTAGCTCTCTTCCATCTCCCTTGCTGGTAATGGGAAGCCAAAGGTCAGTGGATAAGAGCTGGCCACCAAGGCAAGTTACCCCAGCAACAGAGAGTGAAAGAAGTCAGAGTAAAGAAATCACACGGGAGCCACTCGAAGACAGCTGGAAAGGTTGCAGAGATCTGTATCGCTAAGCTGTTAAGCAATAAAGAGCACTGTGTGTGTGTGTGTGTGTGTGTGTGAGAGAGAGAGAGGTCCTGAGTCAGAGCATTCACTCTTCCAAATAAGGTAATTCAGTCATATGATATTTTATCCATCAGATTACTTTTTCAGTAAGTAAAATTAAATTTCAATTAAAACCCTATACACTATAGGATGTTTTTCCTTCTTACCTTTCCTACAGAAGCAGTAGCTCAGTGGTTAAGATGTTGGACTGATTGAATTATTTCAATTGGGTTCAATTTTCAGCACCACTTAGTTGCCACCTCCGAGCCCCTGAGCAAGACCCGCAACCGCTCACTTAGATAAAAAGAATAAAAGTAAATGTAAGTTGCTCTGGTTAAGAGTGTCTGCCAAATGTAAATATTTCTAGAAACCTAAGTCAGTCCCAACATTTTTATGTGTAATATTATATAGACTTTGTGTTAAATTTAACAATAAAACAACTCGACTCACTCTCTGCGATATCCGTACCTTCTTTCCAAGCTCCATCTTGCCTCACTCCCTAAACTTTTCACGACCCATTCCAAGTTCCAGCGACCGTCACGCCAAGTCAATCATCTTTTAGCTCTGCGCAACCTCTTTTCCTCTCCTGCATTCTGCCCTATTCTCTGGTAACCAGTATAAGTCTACTCAGTTTCTATTTCTTATTGTGTTGTCAATAAACGCAACCGTCTGATTAACCAACGCTTGGCTCCTGTCTGGTTACACGTCAGTTACATCACTGTTTTTACTTAGGTTGGAGGATGATTTATTTCTTTAACACTAAACTTTATTTTTTTAACCATAGCAATTTGCTAATGTGAAACTGTTTCTATGGTTACAGCGTGTACTGCGTGTAATACTGTTGTATTATTTTTTTATTTCTAAATCACAAGACATTTGTTGTTTTAAAAACAAACGAAACAAAAACCCCCACACAGTGAAGTCTTGATGTGAATGAATCAAAGCTGTTTATTAGATATTAATAGCAGAATATACAGCACTACCATCTGATGATAGTGAAAATGAAATCAAGAGGTACCAAAGGAATAAAAAAACAAACAAACAAAAAAAAGTCAAAAGCTTGATGCAGACAAATTCACTTAGCAAAGATCGAGCAAAATGCAGCAAACAGGGAGATAAACAGGACATAAACACCCAACTGCTGGAGAAAACACAAGATAAAGTTTGTTCATTAGGTTATTCTCTGTGGCCAAAAAACTTTCTGACATTGTTAATAAGCTTCAGTGTTTGACGCTTACAGGCATTAAAACATCTAACACTGATACACATGGGGTATTTTAATGACCCGGCATTATTTTTTTCCTTCTTTTCCCCAATTTTTTTCCAAAATACTTAAACACAGATATTCATATTGCAAAGACCGGAGGCTTAAATACCAGATGGAGTTCTTACATAATCGTAGGAGGTTCATTCATAAAATAAATGTTTTATTCTAAAAAAAATGACATCAAACCAAGTATGCAGTATGCCCTGCTCACAAAAAAAAAAAATTAGAAAATGAAACATTTTGAAAATAGGCATAAATGTTGACGTCAGTTTAAAAAATAATATTTGGTAGGTGGAAAAAAATTAAAATGACAAGTTTTCAAAAAAATATTTTACAGCATTTATGTAAACAAACCCGAAAAAACCCACTCATAAAAATATAGAGCCTCCAGACTTTTTCTTTTTGTTTTAATTCCATTTACATCAACTTTAATAATTAAAGTAATGAATCATGGATTATTAATTGGCACCAAAATTCCATGATATAAATTTTTTTCTTTGAAAAAAATTGGCAACATTTAGTAAAGTAAAGAGTGAGCGGCGTTAGACATGCAGTCAGGAAAAACTAAACTTTTTGAACAACATGCTGTCTTCGCTAGCATGTAGCAATACTGATCGATGTGGACAAGAATTCATCTGAAATAAATGACTGAGTGGCAGGAGGCAAAATTATCGATGTTTTTCGGTAAATAAAACAAGAGTGTTTGTTCATAATGTGTCATATATAATTGTTCAATTGTGGCATATATAATTTCTGCATGTTTTTACTACTAAAAAAAAAAATGAATTTGCTTGCTAGCACATGTTGACTTTATCTTAGCCATAAAACCACTGTAAAAATTAGTGACCATGCTAATAGCTAATAACAGATAAGAACACCAGTCAGAAAAAAAAAATGCTAGTACAAATAGGAGAATTTTAGGAAAGTTCAGCAATTTTTGTAAGCACCCCCCTTCCAATGATTATTTATTTAATTATTAATTATGTCGCAGGGGGCTTTGCTATTTTGCCATTTCCTTGCTGTAACATGTTTTGACTAGTCATATTAGCATATGCCATATTTTTAAAATAATTCTTAACAATTATTTAAAAAAACATTACTTGAGTTAAAATTTCGTACTCCTTTATTGTCCGTTCAAACATTGCAACCTAAAAAAGATGGAAAAAAGCATGGAATTTTTAAAATTTTTTTAATAGCAGGGTTTCTGATTGGCTGAATATAATTTGTTTCTCAGAGAGAGAGAGAAACAAAAAAGAAAAGTTGTTTTGTATTATAAGTCACTAATTTGGTAAAAGACTGAAAAAAACCCCTTTATTTATATTATCTTCACTAATTGTTGTTTAATTTTTTTTGATTTAGATTGGATTAATGGATTAATTGATCATTTTTATTATTTAGCACACACAGTTCATAAACTATTTTAATCCACTCAAAATAAATAAAAAAACCCCAAACAATTATTAGTCCTAAACTGTAGCTTTGAGGGATGCCTGTTGGAAAATGAAGGTAACGTAACTTTAAAGCTTTTTTAAGGTTTATCTTTGGACCTGAGGGACACTGTGGGGCATTTGAAGGTACATTTGCACAGCAGCAAATAGTAATCTGCATTGAAGGAATGATTTTTCTCTCAGCAGAATGAAGTGTTATTAAAGAAAGATTCGACTGGTATGGTTCATTCTGTGATCGGCTGTGTTTACATGTTTGAGGCTTAAACAATTGCTTTGGTTTTTAGATCATGAAACGATACCTTGATCGGTATTAAAGCTAATAATGAAACAGTGTTTGCTTTCTTTGGTACATGTGACATTCTTGCTTTGATTGATACCCTAGACTTTGGTTCAGCTAGTGTGTTGAATTGTACAGAATAGTGACACTTTGTTTATCGTAAACGTAAAGTGGGTCAATATACAGAATACATCATTTTTTTTTAAAAACAGTGGAATTAGGAAAAAAGGACAAATTCTGAAGGTTATTAACAACAATGATTTAGACAGTTAGCTTGCTGTAAATGTACTCATGCATGAACTCAAGGCGAGAGGGCTCAGTGTTTTGTTTCACAAGTGAAAAATTCGAAAATAATAAAAAAAAAAATAAAAAAAATAAAAAAATTGCTTAAACCATCATACTAGCTGATAGAATTTGCAAGTTATGCTAGCAATGTTTACATGCATCAGATGGGCACTAGCAAGTGTGGACTAGAACTAGAAAAGAAGTGGGTTAAAGCAAAGCAGAAATTGTTTTATGCAGGAAGTCATTTCAAAATTCTAACATGAACATACAAGCATTAAGAAATGAAAAAAAAAAAACAACCAACGCTTAAAGCGGATAAAATGAATAAACAAAAAATAAACCTTTTTGTACCACACAAAGAAAAACTAGCAAAAAAAAAACTAGCCGGCACATTGACAAGAAATAAAACAAGCATTTGTTTTTTTGGTTTTTTGGTAAGCGCACCTATTTGACTATTACAAAAATCACAACTGAAAATGTATAAAGCTTTTTTTTTTGTTCGTCTGGTAAAGTCACAGTTACCAAAAAAAAAAAGAAGAGCAAGTGAATAATTTATTACATACACTATAATAACATTACCCTAAACACTAGTATCTATGAGGTATATCTGAGAACAATTTTGGTAAAGGAAAAGCACGGTCTGCGCTCTGAACATGCTGCTCTATTTATTCATTTATGTATTTATGTATGTATTTATTTAATTCACCCTGCTCTTGTTCTTTTTAAAGCTATGCAACCGTTTAGTGTAACAACAAGAGAGACAGAGAGAGAGAGAGAGACAAATGGGAGAGAAACAGGAAGTGTGAGTTCGAAAGAAAAAAGAAAGCCTAAAAGTAACAAAAAGAGAAAGATAGACATTTAAAAAGAAAAAGATATTGGGAGAGAGATAAAGTACAAGAGAGAAATAGACAGAACCTATGTGTGAATAAAAGAGAAGGAGGGGGGGGAGAAAGATTAATAGAGAGATCGAGTGACAAAAATGATGTTTTTTGAAATCCTTTGGTGTCAGATGTTGTTCTTGCATGATTGCATTGCAAAGCACCAAAAAACCTGTCCAGCGTGCACAGGTTTGACTGATGCTGAGGTATACGCAGAAAGAGGAAAGAGGAAAAGAAAGAGAAAAAAGAGAAGTCATCGAAACAGAGAGGTTGAACTTCCCTTTGGTTCAAGCAAGGCACTCATCCCAGGGTTATCTCATACAAAGCACTCTCGAAAATCATTAGCTAGAAAACAAAACGTTCTGTTCATGAAGAAAGTTTAATGTTCAGTAGCGCCAAATATCCAATTTCTTCTAGATTTCCTTAAACTCCTTAAAAAATGTTATATTTTGTATTCTTTTTATTTTTTATGAGAATGTTTTTTGGGCCAATGTACAATTTTTCAATTTTACTTAATATGCTTGGTAAATATTTTAAACAAATGTTACAAACACTTAATTGATTTCGATTATAAGTCGTACAGTTGGATTTTAATCAGTTTCATTTCAGTTTTTTTTATGTAAATGGTTACGTATTCGAAACTAAAGAAATGAGCTGAGAAACTTTTATAATTTTAAGTTTTAGATGTTTTAAGATTAAAATAAAAATATGATAAAAGGAAAATATTTAAGTAGGTATAAAAATAGTTTGGAGCGAATGCTTTTTGTGATAGAGACTGGCTGTTGAAATAATTTTAGTCATTCTGCTTTGAACTTGGAAACAATTTTAATGGCAACACTTTCTGCTATAATACACAGTTGATTTTTATGGATTAAAAACAAAACAAAAAAAGTTACTTTTAGGTTTAAAATTTAGATTTAAATAAAAAAATATATAAAATAAACAACATTTCTCTGCCATGTTTCTAATTTAAAAATCCTAATGGTTATTTATTAGCTTTTAAATTAACTTTTTAAGTTTAGGCACTAAAAACATTATCTTAAACATTAGGATCTGTTATGACATCATTTTGGATTCCTTATGTTTATGTTTTTTTTTAATCTAAAGGAGCTGTTATTTGTATGGTGAACTGTTTTTACCTATTTGATGTTTTATTTTTCAATTTTTTCATTAAAAATGTAATTCATTTTCTGGAAACTTGGATCTTTGCATATTAATGTACCTTAAATGTACAAACCTACAAACTTATTTAACAAATCGGTAAAAATTATTTTACAAACAATACAATTAAGTGATAAACACATAAACATGTCAGAAGCTAGGTTATAAACATTTTATTAAATAAGACGTAATTATATAAAATTAACCTGATTTCAGGTGGAATTGGTATTTTTACTGAAGTTAGATAATTAGAAAAGCGGCAGAAAAGCGGCTGGTTGTGAATTCTTACCATGTTGAAATTATACGAACATTGTTAATTCTTAAAGAATAAAACTGTGCAAAACCCCTAGGCCTGACTGTCATTTTTGGTAAGTTTGGTTCTGGGAATGTCCTGATACACACCGTACTGAGCTCCCAGAGGGGTCAGGGGTAGTTTAAGTTTGGTTTTGAGAACAGAGAGGGTGATTTTATCAAAGTTGAAAGCATGGAGTCAAGCGCAGACCGTACTAGAGGGAGAAAAAAATCTTTGGTATCTTTGGTTTCATCAACACGATTAAAATTACAAATGGAAAATTCAGTGAGGTAGCCTCTTTGGTTCTCACTATAGAAATAGAAAGACTTTTTTACACGCACACGAGTCAGTCTTGGAAGCAGCTAGTTTTTAAGGGAATCCTCTGTTTTTCCTTCTACAAGTGAAGCAATGAACAAACGGTCTCAGCGTCCGTGGTTTCAGTCAGTTTTTTTTGGTTTCCTTCTTCCTTTTTTTTGTTTTCTCAAATATCTTTGGTGAGATCTACATTGATTTCCGTTAACGTGTTGCCCTGTCCGATCCGATCCGATCTGATCTGTTAGGAAGGTCAGACTAAAAAACAAAACTGTTGTTTTGGGATGCGAAGATTGAAGACAGTTAATTGATTACAGATGGCAAGATACAGTGCTCGATCCGAAAACAGTCATTAGTTACAGATTGTTTTCATTAAGAGAAAAGAAATTAACAACACTATAAAAAATTAAATAGATGGATTTAAATAAACATTCGCTAAAAATCTACTACATGTTGGAACAATTTCATTAAATCTATGAAAAAAAAAATACAAATTCAATTAAATACATGGCTTTTTAAAGTAAAGCTAACTAAAATTATGATAGGACACAAGCACTGCATCTTTGATGCGCTAACATTCTTAACATTCATAAATATGAATTCAAATAATTAAAGCTAATTAAATAACATTAAATAATTAGTCAAAACAAAGCTATGCACATGGACAAAAACACTTTGGCATAAATAAATAAGTTTGACAGTGTCAGACACTCAAAAAGGAAAAAAAACAACAGAATGTAAACTTTGGCAAAGCTACTCAGGGGAAAGGGATTCCAGTTTTTGGAAGTTTTTGGCAATTTTAAATTAAGTTCAATTATAAGAAATATAAATTACATAAATAATTACATATTGCAAAAGAAAAAAAAACACCAAGAAAACTATTGTACATGCTCTAGGCATTGACAAACAATTAAGTACTAAAGACAAGCAACAAATGTAAAGCTGTTTTGGTTGGATTTCAAACCCAAGGTTGTTTGTAAAGACCTGGCTGAGGTGAAAGTGGAAGTGAACTCCAGCGTGACCTCTACATGCCGAAGGTAATCGAGAGGCCACGCCCAATGGAGCCATCTTTGGACTTGAAGCTTTTAAGAGAGAAAGAAATGAAAAGGTAAAGCTATTCGACCGATATTTCAGCAGATTCCTCAGAAACGATGAACCAGTATTGGTTATTTCGACGTAGGCGTGTGAACATCGTCAGAGTTTATGGGTGTGTCTTCGACTTAGATCATCTAATCACAGCTTTTTGGGAAACGTGGGAGCTCAGCAAACATTCGGGTCGCCATGTTTGTTTGTTTTTTAAAGAAGGAAAAGTCCACCCTGAAATCGATTTGTAGTGATGTGCTTAGCATTTCTGAGATAGAGAGAGAATTTTGATAGATTTTGTGCTACAATGCTTTTGTCCACTATGACTAATTACTACTTTTCCACTACTTTTAGGCTTCTATTGTATTTTTTTTTTTTTTTTTTATGTATGGAAAATTTCCTTACAGTCTGAACATTAAGATAAACTTGGCTCTTGTGTTCTTTACTGCTTTGGTTTTGGCGTATGTTGAAGTATAACAATTGATCTATTAAAGGCGAATACAGAATCTTGGGAGCTCCCATGTTTGAACCCACAATACACACACACGCATACGCACACATCGTGAACATGTACATTCTCTATGCATGTAGCACAGGAACCAAGGGGAAGAGAGACGAGACCAGGGAACTGCCGTTGGCTGTGAGTTAGGTATCTTTGGATCTTTGGTATTGTAGCTGATGAGGTTCTTGTTGTTCTTTTTTTCCATTTTTTGGTGAAAAACTGCATAGGCACACGTTAAAGACAATCTTCAACTTATTTGTTTGAAAGAGAGAACGAGAAAGAGATTTTTTTCTGCCTTAGGGACTGGCGCTTCTCTGTC
Organism: Bagarius yarrelli; assembly: GCA_005784505.1. Taxonomy (NCBI): domain Eukaryota; kingdom Metazoa; phylum Chordata; class Actinopteri; order Siluriformes; family Sisoridae; genus Bagarius; species Bagarius yarrelli. The sequence continues at coordinate 6,553,549 of VCAZ01000019.1, read as the reverse complement.
ATGAATGGTAATCATACTTGTTCTGCTTCCTGTTTTTTTTTCCCTTTTCATCTTAATGAGATTACAGTTGACGACCTGAGTCCTCTGTGTGGTTCTCCTTGTCGTCTTCTTGTTGTTCTTGGTCATCTGTTAGTTCCTCGCTGTTCCGTTGGTATTTTTCATTGTGTGTGTGGCTTTTTTTTGTTTCTGTCTTCTTTAGAACAGTTTTTTTCTTGTGTAGAGTAGCTAGGTGCAGAAAAAAAGTTTCTTTGGTTTCGATTTGTCAGTAATAAATAGAAAAAGTCTTTTAAGTGTCCATTTCGAATGATCTATAAAGCCTTTGGCCTGCTTTGGAAATGGGAACGGGGTTGCGTACTGGCTGTTTTTGTAAAAAAAAAATGAATGATGGATCGAGGTGGCAAAGGTTATATGAATGTGTTGTTTCATTTAGCTAAACTTCTGAGCATGAAAACATCTTTTGTGTTTTTTTTCTTCTGTACCCAAGAAAGCTTTGAAAGCAACTGACAGGCATTGGTGTAGAAGATTGTACTCTAATTATATTAGAAAGGCCCTGATTGCCAAAGCCAGTTCACTTCCATGGAGCTCCTCAGCTAGTGTTGCATATAACAGAAAGAAGTGGAAAACGCTGCCATAAGTGGTGATCCTGAATATAAAAAAAAAAAAGAACTAAAAATGTAATGGTTCGAGTGACACAATGTCATGTGGTGTACCGAGGAATACAGAATAAACAGTTAACGGACGTTCTTCAGTCGCATCATAGAAACGGCATCCTGAGTTTTCTAATAATCGAAGAACAATCTTGACGGTCCAGCCATTCGTAATTTATTTACGAATTTGATTTCTATTGCAAATGAAATGTGCTTTACACTTGTGCTCATGTACTTCCTGGCTGACCACTTACCAAAATCTTAGCAGTCTCTGCAAAATATGTGTGTGTGTATGTGTGTGTGCGTGTGTGTGTGTGTGTGTGTATACGGATAGTTGTGTATTTCCTGATGTTTATTTCTATTATTTAACTATGACAGATTTGTGCTTGCATCCCTGCCAGTAAGCGGATAGTGTACGATTTTTTGTTTAAGATGCTACACTGGTGTTGTGTTTTATTTCCTATTTTTTCATTGCCAAAGCATCGTATTGGGGTTTGGGTGATGTTTTGGCAGCTGTGATTTAAAAAAAAAAAAAAGTTCTTTGAAATACAACTCAAAGAACGAGAAGAAAGATTACAGAAAAGAGATCCACTTGGATTATAGATTCTTTTTATGCAGTTTTGCGCCAGAATCTTCAAAAACCTCGTGCCATTCTGTCGGATTTGTAACGATTTCTAGAAAGGTGTCAGATGATGGGATGATTTTATGTTTTGCCAGTAAGCAACTCCGTCCCTTTCCTCACATCCACCCGATTTTTTCTTTGGATAACTTTTTGGTCTGGTGCACAACAGCGCTCCCCGCAACCCCACCCACCCGAGATTCCTAAACTTCTTCACCTCACCTCACCCTCCCTCCCGCTTAAAAAAAAAAAAAAATCAGACTTTGGTACAAGTGCTGGAAGCGGACGAGGCTCCGCCAGGACTGCCTTCATCCATCCATTTGTCCAGACTCCGCCTGCGTGCATTCATGAAGAAGTTGCTAACAGTGCTCAGTTCCAGTCCCAGCTGCTGTGAAATGGTGAGCTGCATCTCTTTGGACGGCCGCTTGTTCTCTTTGAAGATGGCCAAAAGCGTTCGCCGCTGAAGGTCAGTAAAAACCAGGCGTGATTTCTTTGGTGTATTGCTCCTCTCCTTGCCGGAGTCTTGCTCTTTTCGTTTGCATGCTTCTCCAAGAGAGCAAGAAAGATGAGAAGAAAAAGAGAAGGAAATAAGAAACAGCGTGTTATTATACGTCGATATGACAATGAAATTCACACTCTAAGAAGAAACCAAACATCTGATCTAATCTAATCTGAACCTTATATTATATCAGATTTGTAACGATTCTCTTTTTTTAACAGTGGCAGCAATCAGAAGGAATTATGGAACCGTTGCTAGGCAACTACATTAGACATGAACTAGCTCAGGCTAATAGGTTTCCTTGCTAGCACATTGAATTATTATTTTTTTTAAAACAAATGATATACAAACAAAAGTGCTGCTGGTAACAAAACCTTTTTTAACATACGTGGAAAACATTTCACACAACTGAAAACACACTTTAGTTACACTCATCGACAGCAACACAAATTTTTGTTTGTGTGTTTTCAAAAAAATATAAAATAAAACAGTGTGACAGTCGACGGGCCATGAGAAATCTTCTAGAAAAAACTTTACACACATGACTTAAACAAACAACACTGTGCTTCCTGTAATGTTAACTGTTGCCATAGTAACAGCTGATGCAGTAACAATTCGAACAATGATTCGAAGACTTTGCGTTGTTGGTGAAATGATCAGTTATTAAGCCTCGTTGCCAGAAAACATTACAGAAATAAGATTTAATTCAAAATATCTGGTATGCTGTGTTTTTACACAGTATCTTTTGGAATATTCTGTATGTGCCAGTATGTTCTAAAACCATGTGCTATTGGACTTTTTTTGCCAGTCAGCAACCCTGGCCCTTTTCTCACATCCGCCCAATTTTTCATTGGATAACTATTTGGTCTGTTGAACAACAGCCCACATCACCCACCCCTTTTTTAAAGGAGGTATGTGACAAATAAGAGCTTCTTTTAAGAATTAGTACCCTGGATGCTCTATGTAAACTGGTTATTGTTAAAAAAATAATTACTATCGATATGGTCTATAAGACGCGTACATCGCTGGTTGAAAAGTAGTCTCAAGTGTCAGTGTTTTTTTTTGGTTTATTGTCCTTCTATAACTTTTCTTCCTTTTTTTAAATGTTTTGTCACCGAGTGAAATTGTGACGTCCCGTGTTTTCACCTCAGCTCTCCCCAGATCAATCGTCATATTTCACAGGAAATGTCCCGGATTACCCAAGGGGAAGTGAAGCGCCCTTCAGGTAATTGCCTCCGTGGCTTCTAAGATGGTCTAAATGATCTAAGGAGAAAGCCATGGGGTATTTTTAGGCTGAAAGGCTTTAACACACCATCGGCTGGACAAAACAACACAAACAGAAGGAAAATCACAAAGAGCAAAATATCGGAGTCAAAAGGGAGGTTTAGAATGTGTGCAAACGTTTTATGCGGGTTAGGTTTTTCAATTAAATCTTTAAAATGTGGTGTTTTTTGTTTGTGTGTCTCTGTTTAAGAGCCATAAAATGGATAGCGCAGTAATTACAAAATAATAGACTTTACACATTTAGATAAAGACTAAACATGCCTCTGTTGTGTTGTTTTCACCTATTAATGAGTCTGCACACTTTGGTAAAATGTGTTTAGAACAAAATGACCAAGAATGTCTTAGCACACATTTTCTATAGATTTGGGGTTGCTAGTTATCACTGTTGCTCAGTAGCATCACTACAAGCAGCAAAGCCACTAGTTTGACTACATTTCTTAGTAGTGTGGTGCACTGCATTTACATTTACATACATTCCATTCACATTCCATTCACGCAGCTGTGTAGCGAACTAAAAGTACTTTCGTATGACAGTGTTTTTTTCTTTGGCAACCAGCTACGCCACTGTTCTTTTGCTCCAGTGGGTGACGTTACACACTAATCACTAAGCTGACACACAAGTTTTCTCTTATTACACTACCAAATGTCAGAATTTTATTCCCAACCCCTAGATAAATATCCAGAAACAATTAGTATTTAATTTAGGTCGTTATTTACATGTACTGTGCAATGACGCCAAAAATAATTTCAATATTTTTGGTTGGTTTATTGCATTTTAAAGCTTTTTATCTAGTTACTATCAATTTATCACATACACAGCCTACATACATGATGGTGTAAGTATTATATTGATGTATAGCATATCAAAAAACACAAAATATACTCCTGTTCTAAAATGAATTAATGTGTCCAGCAAACATACACACACAACAGCAAACAAAAAACACAAATAGAGTGATGTGTGTATCTGAAAACTAATGATAGATTGATATAGTGTAAACCCTAATCAGAAACCCCCACCATACACACACACACACACACACTAAGATTTTATTTGATTACCTTTCTGAATTAAGTATGCACAAGTGCGGCCAGGCCTGATCAATAGAAATCAGGTTAAGTATGCGATTGAGTACAAAACTATTATGCAAGAGGAAACTGCGAGTAGGCGTGCAAATAAACACATCTTGCATCTGTGTGTGTGTGTGTTTGCTTTGCCGCTAGCCTTTCCCCATCCCACACACACAAAACTCAAAATGGCAATGCAGACAAAACAAATGGGCACAAAAACAAAGCAGCGAAAACAAAGATAGCTGCCAAAGAGACATGCGGACGGAGATCCGGTGACCTGGGAGAGCCTCGAAGCTGCCCACCTCGTCCTCGAACCATGCTGCAGGGCTAAATATTTGATAGAAAGAAATGCACACCGGCACATGTATAATTCATGCACAAAGCAAAGGTGCAATAATGGCATAAAAGCACGGCTGACTGCTGAATCTGTCTTTCTCCTCTTCGACTAGTCCACTTCACTCAACTTTCTTTTCTTTAATTTTTTTTTTTTTTTTGCACATGGTTGAACACTAATCGCTTTTCTCTTACACTTCGCTTCTATACGTCATACACATTAACCTGATATTTTGTTTTAAATCTTAGATCTGTATTTTACAGTATATTCTGAGGCAATATTTTCTTCCAATACTAAAGATTAAAATGTAAAACATCTGACCAGGTGTTTACATATTTAAAATTCTACACACTTTTAAAATAAAACATATATAAATAATAAAACACTTCTCTAAAAAAAGGTATAAAACTTTCTCTATTAGGCTGTACAGTTCCATAAAAACCTTTAACACCAATGGAATATAGGTTCTGGGTAGTGAAATAAATGAAATAAAACCTAATTTATGACACTGACAAAAGGAGTTCTTTTTTATAATTATGTACTAAAAGGTTCTTTGGAGAAACCATAAAAGGGCTCTTGTATAGCATCACTTTGTGGGTTCTTCCTGGGGTCTTTGTTTTTTAAAGATAAATTGTAAAACACATATGGAATTGTTTTTTAATAATATTTTGTTTGATGGACAAGTTTTCAGTAATCTGGGTTTTGGAAAATGATTAACGTCGAATAACTTGCCTCTTTATCCTTATAAAAATGTTTATTTTTTAACATGTACCTAGAGCATTAAAATTCTAGTGAGAATCAAAATTCCTTAATAATAGTAATAGGAAATAGACAGGGTTATTACATGTTTTCACCATCAGAAGGCAGTAGTGATCCACCCCTCGGACAGTAACACGCTCCCTTGTCACCATTACTTATGCTCACGTGCGCGTGGGTGTGTGTGAGAGCAGAAAAAACCGTAACACATCACGGTGTGTTCTTGTGATCATTTCTCATCAGATCAGAACCCGACATTTTCTACACGCATGCGCATCGACGCATACAAAAGCTATTCATTTGGAGCGTCGATAATTCTCCTTTCATGTTAATTAAAATACAGCGAGCAATAAACAAAACCCAATGAGAAAGAATAAGAGTCGTCTATCTAATAAAGGTGTGCAGGAAACAATTATTCATGTTTTATCTGCCGAATTAAGGGTTTAATTGTGGAAGATAAACCAGAACGAGTTGCCTTTAAATACCAATGTTTTAATTAGCTCAGAGCCGAATCAGATAATGAGAGTAAAAGTGCAGTTAGATGGAAATTTATTGCGTCTTTATTTCTTTATTAGGCCTGGACTTTAAGAGTGTCCAGTGTGTGATCTGCATAGTAAACATGTGAATACGACTGAAACTACACTTAAAAATACAGACAGCAAACCAAAAAAATATTCACTGGAAAAAAAGCAATAGCTTCTGCTTCCCTGAGATTAGTTTTGTAATAAAAACGTAATTATCCTGAAAGAAATATGCTTATAATTTAAAGGGAAAAAAATCCCCATAATAATGCATACGATTTATTTATTAAAATAAAACTGTAAAAATTAACCTTAAAATGTATTTTTATTTAGTTAACACTAATTCATTAGTTTATAATATGTTTATAATTGCATATAACAGATTTATTTACAAAATAATTATTTATATTTTTACGTATTGTTTCTATGTAAAAGATACTCTGTGTGTAAAGGTAATGTTTAAAATCCAGTTATTTACCTTTTTGTGTTTCTGTATAATGTAATAAAAAAATGAAAAGTGTCTCTCGGTGTAGACAAAAAAAATCATATAAAAAATCTTCTTGATAACATTGCAAGTTTTATAAATATGTAAATATTAGTCTGATTATAGAAACTGACGGTTTTATTTATATTATAAGAGCTAAAAGCAGTTTGATGGTAGAGTCAAGCCAATAATACTGCATTAAAAGTTTAAAACATCAGGTAATTTTATTACTTAACCTAAAATTATTGCTGATTCTTTGCCTTATGGTTCAGCTTAGTGGATCTACTTACCTGACCATAATGGGATAGGAAAAAGGATAAAATGGATGTCAGGTTCTGTAAAAACTGAAAAGCACGTATACATGGAAAAAGTGTAGTTTTAATACTGGAAATATTTCAAAAAAGCCAAATGAGTGTTTTAATAATAAAATGAATTATAGTTATTATTAAGAGTTATTATTTTATTTATACAGTTGAGGGTTAAAGATCTCGAGCCGAGCCTGAGCGCTTTTCTCTCCAATAGCTTTAGAAGTTTGATGGCCTTACTGTAGAACATTGATTTACGTTTGGCAGAACAGAAAGACAAACCCGAAGCAGGAAAGCAGCTTTTGCTTATATGATGAAAGGCCAGGGAATCCTAGCGGTATTGATTCCATCGATTTAACCCCATAACCTGATGGAAATGACTGAAACTTTTCACCTCTATGCTGCCTAATTGCATAAATGGTACAACTTACTCACAGCAATAACAATGACAAGTATTAGCCCTGTGGTTAAGGTGTTAAACTGCTAATCAGAGGATCATGGGTTCAATTTCAAGCACCACCAAGCTGCCACTGCTCAATTGAATAGAAATAACCCCAGAACAAAACAAAGGTAAGTTGCTCTGGATAAGGATGACGGCTAAATGCTAGAAATGTAAATGTAAATCAATTCCAAATGTGCTCCAAACTTGAGTTTTTTAATTAACAAATATCACAATAGTGACACAAGACATGTGGAGGCATTTTAGTAATTGCCCCTTAATCTTATTTAAACATTTTATAGATTTTTTTGTTTGCATGATGCATGATAATGATTTCGTAACTAACATTAACATAAAAACAAATAGCTTTAATGCTTTCTTGATATTTTGCGGGTTTGTTGTTTTGAGCACAAATTAGCATTCAGGATAAAATAATTTCTAATTGGAGGAATGGACAGAATCCACTCATCATGGAGCATCCTGGCTAGCATAATCCTTCTGAGAGTCGGTTAGAACTCTGAATTATACATAGAGGCACAGTGTAACAGGGACACGCCAAGGCTGGAAGCTTCCTCTATTATTCGTTTGCTCTCTGTTTACTACAGGATAGAGACGAATCAACATTGGAAAAAAGGCAGGTTACTTTTGTAAAAGAAATGGCAGAATTATAAAAACAAATATTCAAAACCATCCAAGAACATTCTGTCAAAATAAAACCTGCATTTCCTATTTTTAAAACAATGCACTTTTTTAGCAAGATTTAAAAATGTTTTGTTAAATTTCCTCAGACTCATGCTTGTAGGTTAATGAAGGTCAATAATCTGTTAATTGCCTGTTTAAGATACAACTGTTATCTATACTGCTACGAACTCAAAACTCACTGAAACTCAATGTTTTAAATTTTAAATTGACCAAATAGCAACAATGAGACGGCAGCTCCAAAGTTCTAAATCTTCCAATAATGCAGCTTTTTAAAATACAAAATACAGGGTTTCACAAATGTTAGCAAACGTTAAATTAACAACGTTAGCAAGTCTGGGGAGTCTATCAAAAAGCAGTTCCAGGATTTGATTTTGTATATGCCAGCTAATAATATTTATATATTACTCTCGTAATAAACAGCTAGGCTTAAGATGCTTTTTCGGCTGCTGTAGAAGCAATCTAATGTTAATTAAGCGTCGAGCAGAAAGTGTGTATATGCATGTGAGTAAGTGTGTGAGTGTGTAAGTGAGTGAGAGAGAGGCTTTGCGTAGAAATAAGTGATGGGTGTTGGGTGAGATTGAAGGAATAGAAGGAACGTAAGGAAGAGGAGGGGGAGCCCCGTGCCCCAGATCAATACTTCACCACAAAACATGATCAGCAATGATGTTTCCTTGATGAGTGAAACCTCCACATAATAGTCCACACAAACACACGCACACACACACACACACATTTTATTGCCATAATACAGGTCAGTGCAGACCTTTAGATAAACACACACTTACACTCACACCCCTACACGCATCATGGGTTTTTACTATCCATGCCTTCATCGTAAAGGCATTTCGGGCCGGTGGTATCACATCACCACCGTCTGATTGGGACAAGCACTCTCATGGAGCAGCACGAGTGTGTGAGCGCAAGTAAAAAGGACTTGGGAAACGCATTATATTACAGCCTTGCACTTAGCTGTGTCATATCGTTCATATGCGGATGTTCTTAATGTATAAGACATGCACTTGAGACAATGCTGAGAAAGAGAACCGACAAAAAACCGAAGACCGGAGAAAAGAACATGAGGGAAAGAATTAAAGATGTGTTACGTGAAATAAATGACTGTGTTGCATAGTTGTAGAGAATTAGTCAGTAATGGCACGATCTGATTTATTTCCTCTAACTCCAGAGCTATCTGATTACAATGTCTATGGGTTTAAAGTAACATTGTTACCATAGTACCGCTGTTCTTGTCAGCCACACCAACGTTTTTTCTCAGTTTACAAAACACCAAACTGGAGACTCCTTCATTTTATACCTGATAGTATTAAGGCTAAATAAAATATGCAGCTTCTCAGGCTAAAAATAAAACACAATTCACACAGCTTTCTCCTGAAGAACAGCACTGGAGACTTCTTCCATACTGTAAATATTAAAAGTTAAACATTAAGGAATCAGAACAGAGAATTCCTTGGGTATGTTCTCTCTCTTTCTCTCTCTCTTACACCCACACACACAAATGCCAGAGCTTGTTGGTGTATCAGCTTTCTTGGGCTGCTGTTCTCTAATCCCACATGTGCTTTGGCAGCAGAATGCCGCATCACCTGATCTTAGAAAGAAGAGTGAGGCAGCCACCGCTCACACGTTCCTCAATAATCACACAGACTACGGTAAGTCTGAAGGTCCGGTTCGAAAAATTGGCCTGCCAGCTCGGACATGTGATGATGTCAGCGGTTCAAAGGTTTGTTTGGGGACGGAGTGAGTTATCGCCGGAGATAGGGCCAATCACAGACTTTGCCATGTGATGTAATAACAGAGCCGGTGATTAAATCTTGTCTAAAAGCAGAAAAATAAGTCAAGAATGGGTTCAATGGGTTAAAAACAACAGGATATCTAATCAGGCTTTGACTTAACAAACACCAAATATCCAAACATTCTGTAAAACCTGCGTTTTATAATCCCTGCTAGATTAGATCATTTCAGTTTATCTGTTTCTCCAATAAACCATGATATTTGCGTCCATTCCATCATGTCACAAGGTTTCAGTGAGACGTTTCGTGTGTAACTTTAAAAACTTTTCACACTTTTCACATGCCAGGTGACTATAAGGATAAAATAGATGTTATTTATTTCACATTTATATTTTTATTATCTTTTTTTCTTATCTATTTCCATATTTATTAAGGTTTTGCTTACAGAATGCTGGCATTATATCATGATTTCTCTGCACAGAGACATTTCACATATAGGATTAATTCTAGTAAAACCATTTATTTCTTTTTGCTTATCACAGTCTGCTGCATAATTTTCCCAACTCTGTAACTTTAATTACTTCTGAAGAGGCTCCTCCAACGTCGGGGTGAACAATTACGGCTAAAAGCATTATGACTTTTACTAAGCAGAAAAATCTAATCTGTATCACAATTATTCAGCTTACTTAGGGGCAAAAAATAATAATAATAATTAAAAAAGCTTTTTCCTTTACAGCTTAGTTTAACTCATACTCAATAACATTCCTTCACATATTTTAAGATTTATTGCTTTTTAATTATAAAGAAGGTTTACTTAAAGCTTTATTTATATGTATGAGAACTAAATATTCAACAAAATAAAATTTGCACATTTAACAATTTTAAATCTTCAGTAGTGCTATAAACTAAAAGAAATGCATGTTTTAGACAGACAGACAGACAGACAGATAGATACATAGATAGACAGATAGATAGAGTCAGACAGACAGACAGACAGATAGATTGGTTTTTACAGATACACATCAGTACAAGTAAATCAGAGAATTTCCATGCATTTCTAACACTATACAGGTACGACCAGGGTGACATCTGACCCTTTAAGCCATCCACTTCATCCCATACTGGCTGTATAGTCATCATTACACTTTTATCTCATAAAGCTGACGTTCCATGTCATTATTTCACAGTCATAAAAGCCCATATGAAGCAGTGGAGTAAAGTGAGATGACGGCTGCAGACCGCCGGCTCTCAGACCAACGTTATTAGCTGCAGACTGCTAAAGCCTGTGCAACCTGGCCTGATGTGAGACTGATTTAAGTTAGAGAAAGACGCTCGTCTCTCAGCATGTCTCCTCTGATAAAAACATCCTGGATTGATTCCAACTCTCGAGGCTGTTTGCTGACAGCGACGAGGTTGTTGAGACCAAAACTTTGGCCTTTGCTCCCGTCCAGTTTGCGTGGACAAACATGCCGTTATCGCAGGAAATTCTGAACAGCACGGTTTGATCAGGTTTAAGCCATAGAAACAGAAAAACAGAAAAAAAAGGTCTTCATGTCCAAAAAACTGTTAAATTAACAAAAATTTTTTTTAATCCTAGTTAAATAATAGACTTTAATCGATTAATGAGAGGATTTGTAATATTTTTTAAAGTCTAAGATAGAAAAGGGCATTATATATTTACAATAAATGATTTGCAATTCTGAATTTTATTTTTAAATTACTCAATTTTGCAGTTTATTGGTCAAATAGAGCCCCAGTCACACTAATACTTTATGTTATCTTAAATAGTATAGACCTGCATACACTAAAATTGAGTATATTAATTAAAATGAACTTTTTAATCCTTATTTTTAATCCTCCTTTTTGATAAATCTTTAGAATTATAGTCTAATGTTTACATTACAATATAAAACCTTTTCTGTTCCTTTCTATCCTAAATTTGAAACCTGAGTCTATAAAATTTGGAAGACTAAAATGACAAATTTTAGTTCATTTGCATAATCAGTGCTTTTATACAAACATTTTCTATCTCTAAACTTGATAAAAAAATTGTTTTCTTATTCCAGCAACACTTTTATCCTTCAATTTCAAACAGTATTGAATTAAACAGTCTGATATTTAAACTATTATTAATTTTTTTACACAATCAATAAATAAACATTTATAAACACTAATATTTTTTATGATATTATTAAATATGTAAACAATTCACAGAAACTTTCTGTATCATTACTAATATCAGCACAATCATATGTTAAAACCTAAAAACCTATACTTAAAAACCTATACTGGGAAACATTAAATAATGGTATGCGTTTATAAAAGACAGCAGAGGGACTTAACACAAGATGAATTCAGGCAGTAGTTGATTATATTTAGTTGATTATATATATAACATAAAGTATTAATATTAGATGTTAATAGCCAGTGCTAAGTAACTTCATTCTTCTAAAAAAGCAGCTTTTTTTTAGCATGCTCTATATTTATTCTTTTGCAAACCCAGATACTAGAACTTGCTAAACTTGCTTGTATTGTATTACGGTTTAAATCTGATTCAAAGATCTTTATCATCCATATTATTTACCAAAGCTTGTATCTTGTTTTATGCTGGTGTTCTCTGACGCACACGTGTCAGTTCATTCCTATTTTTAAAATCCTGATTCGTCTATTTCGAGGCATCAGTCCCCATGTGCTATTCTAAAACACGTCTCTGAAAGGCTCTGAAAAAAATCCATTATGGTTGTTAATGCTGAACGGATCCTCTCAGATCCTTTAGATTGGAATAAGGCGATGTTATGTGTGAAGGTCACGGAAGACGTTTTTTACACCCGTTTCTGTTTCTGTCATCTGAGCATTCCACAGTGCGATTATAAACAATGTGGGATTAAAACACATTTTAATATTATTCCCGGGTCTTCCAGGAGTCACCGGTTTCTCCAGTTTTATTTGGGGAAGTCGTTAAGGTGTTGGATTGAAAGATCTTAGGTTCGATTCCCATTCCCACCACTGCTGGACCCCTAAGCAAGGCTCAAGTTGGAAAAAAAATAAGATAAATCTATGTTGCTCTGGAAAAGAGGCGACTGCCGAATGCCAAATGAAAATAAGACTTTCCTACAAAAAAAACATCGGTGCATAGCCTATCACAGAGATTTTACCCTGCGTATCCTTAGCGCATTTGAATTATTTGGTAGTTTTATACTTAAAATGTCATTAGATGTTTTTTGGGCGCTTTATTTAAGAAGATTTTTGAACGGATTCATCCAACAATCCCCACGCTAAAGCACTACAGCAAGGGGATTTTCTCTCTGCAGTCAGATGGAGATCTAAAAACCCTCCCATACGTCAGCTTTCCCGGAAGAAGGATCCAGGATCCGGTTCCAGATCAATGCAGTCCACACATTTATGTTATTGTTGCCAACATTAATGCCCTTTTAATCTTTAGGAGATTACCCCTTATCGATCTGCAGGCATTCGACTACATCAGATCTGTTTGAGAAAACCGTGTCATAACTAGCTGAGATTGAAAGCCGACACAGGAACGATAACAATAAACCCGGAAGTGTTTTTTTCTTTCCTTATGCCTGAGCAACCGGGATCAGCTTTCCATGAACACTTTTATATGTTTTAAATTCCCATTGAAGCTGAGCCTGAGAAGTTTCAGCTAATGAAATGTATCAAGCGCTAACATTCAGACTGAATATGTGACTAGCCGTGTATCATCATGACTAGCCTATGCTCTCAGCAAAAATAAAAGGGACCTAAAGAGTATCACTCTTTGGCTTTATCTTCTCACACCCTCTGCTTGCATCTTTTACATAAAAAGAGTATAAAACATATGTTTTAAAGATACTTTTAGCCTGTTGCTGTATATAACTACGTGGTTAGCAAAATAAATTCATTTTTATTCATTCATTCTTTCTTTAACAACTTACTCTGTGTTTCACATTATATTGACTATTTGGGCTATTTATTGTACACATGGATTTTACATTTCGGGAAGGATTTTAGAGATTTAGGTTTTTTGTAGTGATCCAAGCAACAAATCTGTTTTTTTTAATTGTCAAATTTTCTTTTCACGTCCACACACTAAGGAGTCTTAAAAAAAAATCCCACATTAGAAGAAAAAGCATCCAGTCTTGAATTGATACCTACAGAGCTGATAGATTCCCAGCAGGAAATAGCCACTCATAGGCGCTCATTCAACAGTCTGAGGTGTTAGATAAACGCTTTTTGGTGTCCTTGATAGGATTTCTATCTAATCACATTTTTTCAGATACTGCATTTCTTTCATTTGATTTAATCTTATATCTCTATAGCCTTGAAAAAAAAGAAAGAAAGAAAGAAAGAAAGAAAGAAGCTAGGGCAATGACCAGACAGCACACAGGGTCCACATTTTGCAGATTTTACCCGGTTAAAGAACCCAGGAACGTGTGTATTTGTGCGGGGTCACGCCGAGAACTCTATCAATAATTCATCGGGCTGCAGAAGCTTCTGCTGCTTCTTTTCAATTCCCCCCCTGCCTGCCTTTCGCCCATCACATAATACCCTCAACCCCCCTTCTAACCCCACAACCCCGTAAAAAAAAAAAAAGAAAGGAAAGCACTAGACTCCACCACCATCTGCAAGACCAAGATTACAAATCTCCAAATCACATAATAAACTGACGTGAAGAATCGATTGTGATTTTATTATTACTAGCATTAATAATCGTATCATGGTGACATAGGGTGGCTAGTACACCTCAGTGGATGTCTTAGGACTGACCCTTCTCCTGCTTTTAACCCTTATTCGTATAACAACTCATGGTATATCTTCTATGCGCGTGTAAACGTGTGTGTACGTGTGTGTTTGGGTATGTCGTTTGTTTACTCTGTTTTTTTTTTATTCTGAAATTCTGACTAAATATTTACGTCCTCTATACATCAACGTCGCTTTCTCTTTACTGCCGCTGTCATGATGCACAAACAGGATATGATACGAAAGTGAAGCACGCGTGTATTTACGCAAAAATCCACACCCAAATACTATTAATCAGCCAATACACCTATGCAACTTCACTGCAACGACAACAACCGAATAATTAAATGATTTATCCTACCATATTGAAATTATAAGGAAAACCTAAGATTATAAGAAAACCCCTTATTGATATTATACGCGAAAAACGTCTAAAATATTTATTTTTAATCAGTGTTAAAACACAACGCGGAAATTCAGCATGATTATGTGTTAGACATTCCAATGTTTTGTTCAGATGAACAAAGAAAAAAATGTGTCGGGGATGAGGTGTATCCATCGCTAGAGGGGGCAACAGCCTTGTTAGAAAGAGAGAGAGAGGGAGAGAGAAAGAGAGAGAGACCCTTGTCCACATGAGAACCTACAATCAACAACACTATAACCCTTTTCACATCCTTCTTTAAAGATACACAATACACAGTTTTACAGACGGGTTTAGAAACACACCCCATCCGCCTCGCAACTGAGCACAACAGTAAATTACATATTTAAAAAAATTACAATTAGAAAAGCAGTTCAAGTTATACAAAGAACGCGAAAAATGGAAAGGCGCATTTTAAAGCATCATTATCTCAACCATAACATGTGCGTGTGTGTGTGTATGTGAGTGTGTGGGTGTGTTTTCAAACACAGAGGTCAGAAAACGTCCTAAACGCCAAAAAAAAAATAAAAATAAATAAATATAAATCCAAACAAAGCTGCAAAACAAATCAAAAAATAAAAACAAAAATAAAAAAGAATTGGTTTTGTATATGTTTATCTTTTAATCCAAAAGCTCCCACGGTGAATATTTCTGTAAACATTCCATTAGGATCAGTTGGTGAGCTCCAGCAAATTAGTAAACATTATGAAACACTGTTTTTTTCTTGTCAATCAATATTGACCATGAATATCGACCAATGAAGGTGTTTAGTAAATAAACGTTTTTTACTATTGCATATTCATATAGTTTTGTTTATTATTATTATTATTATTATTATCAGAGAATAATTTTTGTATAAAAAAAGAAGATGAAGAGATAATGCCTTTGTTTATTTTTACCTGCAAGCCTAAGCGCGGACATCCTCTGAAATTCCGGTTCCTGTAGCCACTTCCACATGCGACGGAAGGTCTCCCGGCCCGATTTAAGTTTACTCCACGGCTTGGGGTTGCGCAGCAGGTCGGACAGCGTGCCTTGCGAGCGGCACAATACACGCTGAGCGAAGATGGCCTGCGGGATGCTGTAGCGCTTCAACTCAGCGGTGATGCGCTGCGCCACTTCTTTAGTGTTGATTTCCTCGAGCTGCTGCTGGTGCTGCTGCTGATGGTGCTGCGCCCCGGCGCCGCCGTTACCGGAGGAGGAGGAGGAGGATGAGGAGGAGGGTGGCCTTTCCCGGCCGGACGCCGCTAGCACGGGCGCATGGGGGTGTGGGTGATGCACCGCGGCGCCAGGGTGCATGCCGTTTAGATGCGGCGGCATCATACTCGCCACGGGTCCGCCGAGGCCCCGGGACAGGTGCTGCTGGTCCCCACGGGCCAGCATGGCTGCGTGAGCGTCAAAGTTGGAGCCCAGCATCTTATCATGGCCAGCGCCGGTGTTACCGCCGTAGCCGTGCAGGCTCTGCTGTGCGCTGTGCACCGAACCCAAGCCGTTACCGAGCGGGCTCAGGCTCGGCGCCACGCCGCTCATGTCCTTATGGTAGGCGCTGTAGAGGTTGTTCATACCCGGCAGAGCCCGGTCGTCCCGCATCAGCGTGAAACTCCCGCTCACATTGCCTGAGAGCCGCTGGTGGTGGTGATGGTGGTGGTGATGATGGTGGTGATGGTGCGGATGGTGGAACTTGTCCGATACCGTGGAAATGGGCGGTAAAGGTTGCAAAGGGGTCAACGTGGTATAGGTGCCATTCATGCCCATACCTGGGGGCGACGTGTCGCACGGCACGCTCATGCTCATCCCGTGATGGAGCGGCAGAGACAGCTCGGCTCGGTACTCTCCCGCGCCCTCCAGGATGGTCGCCATGCCGGACACCATCGCCGAGCGAGATGCAAGATCCTGGTGTATCCGCAAGGACGACGACGAAGTGGAAGTGGTGGTGTTGCTGCTGCGTGCATGATGCGGGCTGTGGTCGCTCATCAGCTCGTGCTCATGGCCGCTGGCGCTCAGCGCGCCGTGCAGGCCGCCCATGCCGTCCATTGTCATCTCCGGGTTCATGGCGAAAGCATCCAGATCCTCCTTGACCAGGCATCGATAGGCGTTGTAGGCAGTCTTCATTCAGTCCATTTATGTATATAATGCTTCTTTTTGGGTGTCTCTGTGCAGAGGAATGAACTTGTTATCCTTTTCTCCTTTCCCCCCTAAGGCCTCTTGGTTTTTCTCGTTTTCAAAAATAAAAAGAAACAATATCGCCGATGTATGTCAGACGGGCCAGCGCTGATTTCTCCCCATGTCCGACCCTCTCCTCCTCCTGCGGATTCTGCTCGAGCAGCTGGATGTGTGCACGATGGGATTTGCTTCGCTTAATTTTGCTGCAGCCAACCCTGATGATATGGGCGGGATTTGCTGTATTTTGCTGCCTTTTCTTCTCTCTCTGACGGACAGGTTTAGACAGCCATTCACATTGTAGGGTTGGGATGAAAGGCTCGCCCCTACTTGCCTGTTGTCCAATCACAGCAAGGCCCAAGAGACGTGGAGATCTGTTTTTGCGATTAAGAGACAAAATAAGCATATTTAAAATTGCAATTTAAATAAATAGCGTTAAAGAAGTACGAGATTTAATACATAAAGGTATCATTTGTGGGAAATTTTTTTAAAAAGTATTATAAGTATTCAAATTAATATGGTTTAATTATTGGTATGTATTAAAAATATTAAGGTTGCCACACTGGTCAAAATCAATTTTTATAAGTATACCAAAATCTTTAACTTAAACTGATTTTTTTAAGAATTTAAACATTCAACTTATTTTATATACAATTTTTAATAAATATTTTTCGAGTGTATTCATAAACCGAAGTAATATCCGTAGCAATATGCCTTGTTTGATTAGCCTTTTCCCGCTTTTTTTGCTTTTTTTTTTTACTGAATTGGATGCTAATATTGTGTGTTTTAAGCACACTTACATTTACATTCATGAGATGTCATTATTCATTCCTGATGGATTGTCCTGTCACAAATGAAGTTTGGATAAATAAAGAACTTTTAAAATAAGACTTACAAAACTCTTAATCGCATTTGACAGTAGTTGATAAAAAGAGTTATTATTAGCAATAGGATATTAGACTGTACAAAAGCTCTGAACTCTTACCGGTTGAGTTGTAACAGATTTCTTGCAGGCCGGTTGCTCTGGAGGTTGAGCAGATGCGGCTTTTGTTTAAGTGAGTCTGTAATTGAGGACGAGGGGACAGAAGTCTGAAAAGCGTGACCTATTTTTTGTCTTTTGATCAGCTGTCAGAGGAGGAGCAGGAGTGGGGGACATCACACTGAGAGACTAGAAGAGGACAAAAAAGGATGAGCAATTGGACAACACCGAAGTTTGACTCTTAAAGACAAATCAGAGACAGGACTTGAAGCGCCGGCCTGCGTCTGTGCTTTTAACACTCATGCGGAAAAGCTTCTAATGACTTCCGGCATCAAAACAGAGTATTTCAATTATAAGAAGCATTCTTATGCCAGGACACTTCTATAATTATTTTAACTGTACTTTTTCTGTGTTTACTGATTGATAAACGAGTAAACGTGTTATTTTAACTGTACTATTGAACAGCATAAAAACCATAAAAATAATTGATGAGTAAATGAGCCTTAAATATATTACAATGAATACGTTTTTATGTGAAAGAAACACATGCAAGGTACAACAGATACATTAATTATCACCCCAGCAAGAAAAAAAAAATAACTATTTGGTATCATTGTGTTTTTATGCATTTGAGGCCTCTTAGGATTTCTTTTTAACATTTAGATCATTTAAAAAAACACATTTGTTTATATAGTAATAATTAAGAATAAAGTCCACTATTCAAAGAATTTCTGGCGGAAAATCAATAAAGGGTTTTTTTCTGTTAAAAGTTTTTTTTCTTCTAAAATTACTCTTTATTAAAAACGAAATATTCGGCTGTTAAATTAATATTTATTGTACGGACAGCAGAAATAGACAAATATCGACCTTGGCGTCTTTTGAAAGCACATTTACAAAAATTCCATTTTATTTCTTTTTAAACTAAAAATAATTGTAATAAATTTAAGGTAACGCCAGTGCCGTTTTATTCATAGATTAAATAAAATAAACTGATTTTAAATGAGTCTAAATGATTAAGTGAAGACACTGAGTCTAATCCAAAGATCAAACAAGGTGTGTGTGAAACACCCATTTGGAACAGTTTCTGGGGTTTTTCTTTCTTTTTTTTTATTATTTTTTTTGTCTTCTTTCAGGCCATCTGCCATGTTAAGTGCAGCTTTATTGATCAGAGTCCTGGCGGACCCCACGCTGATCTATACACACACACGCGCGCGCGCGCTCCCCGCCCGCCCACCCCCCCTTTTTTTTTTTTACTGGTGATGATGCTCATATGCACAGCTACATATGCACAGCTACAGTTTTGTCACGAGCGCCACGGGGTAAGTCTCTCTCTCTCTCTCTCTCTCTCTCTCTCTTTCTCTGCCTGTCTGTCTGCCTCTCCCTCCTCCCTCTTTCTCTTGGTCTGTCTCTCTAGAAAATTTTCTAGCCTTTTTTTTGGTCTTTTATACACGTGTTGGGTGTCAGGAGGAAATGGGCGGGAAATAATTTGGCACTGTTTTATATTAAAACCACCACAACACACAAAGACACACATCCCACACACACACGCACACACACACACACACACACACACACACACACACAGTGCACTGCGTTTCGGTAAAATTCTAATATTAATACAGTGTGATTACAGTTTCTATTAAAGTCTTTATACTAATGCTATACTAAATATAAATCCAAAATTTATAATCCTATTCATTAATTATGCAATTTAACCAGCAACTCTAACGGTATCCTTACTAAACTTATTTCCCAAGTTTTCTAAGCATAAACGACTAAAGACGAGTCTTTACTCTGGAAATCTGGTAATCGTTTAATGCAAGTTTTTGTAGATATTAGATATTAAAAGTTTTTAGATCGGTTATTAAAACTAAACTCAAAAGGTTTTTAATCAACAGCCCAACCTAATGGTATTAACTAAAATCAGGTAATTTAAGAAGAATCAGTTTTTTGCTAATGTTTTTAATTCTTGATTTTATTTAATTAATGACTTTATAAGTATTCGTTTTTATGTCGAAAAAAAGAGATTAAACACAATTATTTTTGTTAATAATTTGTATGTCTCCAAACTTCAGTCTGGTGGCTTCACAGCACATTCTTTAATTTTAGCATAGTTAATGTCAATAATCCGGGCTCACCCAACTATACGATGGTTATCTTATCGTTGAGCAATCTTTTAATTAAATACTTTAACGATTTTTAAAAACCTGCTAACTGCAAAGAAAATCTATATTTTGAGGATTTAAGCACAATATTATGAGATTTATGTATATGCAAATATAGATCCATTTTATATATTTACATTTACCTTCTCATATATCATATATATGATTTTTAAAAAACATATTTTATTATTATTGTTATTTTTATTATTATTGTTATTATTATTATTAGATAACGTTCGTTATCAATTTTTTTTTACCATAAATAATCACTTTAAGACGATGAGGTTCTGCTTTGCACTGCTTTGTGTTTGAGCTCGTAAATCCCATCAGCACACACACACATACACACACACAGTTTTTTTTACTTTACTTCATCACAGTATCTTTTCCAGACTGAGGACTGAGGATTGTAATGACATGTAAAGGGTCGGTGTTGAAGCTGCTCCGGAGATTGATTTATAGTTGATTAATGTGTGCACTCATTTTTACTAACAATGCAGCTGCAAACATCAGGGCAAAATGGCGTCCTTTATCTGCGTTCGGAATTAGAGTAGTTAAATATTATATTATGAAAAAAAATTAAGCGCACTATTATTACTGTTATTGTTGTTGTTATTATTATTATTATTATTATTATTGTTGTTGTTGTGGTTGGCACTAATAAATACTACATTAAAACTTACATGCTTAATAATAATAATAATATTAATTTATTTATGTATTTATTGTTTTTATTATTTATTGTTAATATTAATATCAATATCATTATTCTTAATTTCTAACATCTGCTTTCTATAAATTTGTATAGGATTTGAGTCCCCAGAGACTCGCCAGTTTACTAAGAATATCCGTAAAGATCCGCCGACGAAGCCTGTAGATGAGAGGAGAATAAATATAGACTAAAAGCATGGATTAAAAAAAGAAGAAGGGGAAAAAAAGGAAAGCTCAATATTTCCGTCGCTTTCTGGCTGCTGTCTGTGAAAAGCATGCGGTGTCTTTAATGCTTTAAAGAAGAGTCGAAACCGAGAAAAGATTCCTAATCTATAAAGTTGATTCTGATTCTTTGATGAAGTTTTCAACACTCTGAGGAAGATGTGGGGGAAGATCGAAAAGGTCTGAATCGGATACCCCAGAGTTGATTCAAAATATGTTGAATCAATTCATAATGAAAAAATTCATAAACTCTAAAAGAATCTGAAACTTTATAAACCCTGAAAGAGATTTGAACGGTCTAGAAAAGATTCAAACGCTCTGAACCGAATCCAATGCTATGAAAATCAGAATTTTAATTAGTCTGATAACTTTTAATTAGCCTGATAGATTTTAATGCGTTGGAGTGGATTCAAAAGTTCTAATGATAATAATAGAGCTCTGGAGAAAATCCATAATATCTTCATAATAAAAAAATTACATCATTATGGAGAGAAATGTAATACTCTGGAGGTGATTCCGACATTATGGAGATGATTTAAAATCTCTGAAAACGATTATAGAGCTTTAAAGATGATTAGCGAATGAAAGCTTTAAAGATTATTTTTTATTCTTGATGCTATTATATCAATAAGCAAAATTATAATATGTTTATAATGTGTATTATTATTATTATTATTACCTCCACTAAAAGTAATAGAGACTTTATTTATTGTCCTGAATCTCATTTTTTTCTAACACTTGTGAAATCACATCTTTTTGTCATGCTTCAAAGTCTATTCTGACTTACAAGTGTGGAACATCAAGACCAAAAGAATAAAAGGTTACGAGAGGTCAGAGGTTATGGCAGTCTGACCTTTCGCATTCGCATCGTCCACCTTTCTACCTCAAAATAGCATCAACTATTGGGATAAATTTCGTATCTAAATCTTGAAAACTGTGTTTTTGTGAAACAATGGACTTTGTGTTTCTATGGAGTTCATGAAAGAATTAAATGATTAGAAACAAAAACAGAAATAGACTCAAATCTAATAGAAACATAGAAACAAATCTTTTATAAGAAAAATAGAAACAAATCTTTATATGAATCCTAAATTCTTTTCTTTTCTACCCACATTTGTATTGATATTTCATGTCCTTTAACATACTGATGATTTCAGTCATCGATGATGAAACAATTAACGATTATTTATGTCTTATTAATTTAAACAATATCCTAACCTAGCTTATTTCATCTGTCCTCGGTTTGTGAATGAATGACTAGCCCGCGAGAGCTGCAGCATCGACTCCTACTGTTAAAGCAAGGATTTAATCCTCTGCACATTAAAGCCTCTCAGCAGGCCTGCAGTTGTAAGTCGGCCTAAATGTAAGTGTAGTTATGTCTCCAACCTGCGACTATAAACACGGTCTATTCTAAGTGATGCTCATATTGATTTTCTTCTTTCCGAGTGATTGAAACCATGCTTAGAAAGCTTCAGTTAATTAATAACTAGCTACGGTTTGAACATACACACACACACACACACACACACACACATTCTTGTGGTTTTTACTTTAAAATGTCTTTTTATCATAATTGTTTGTCTATGAATAGTCTATAAATTGTGTTAAATTTGTATTTAAATAACCTGCGCCTGTGTTTTTCAGCTTTTTGCATACAGTGTGTTGGTGTGTTTGACTGATGACCTTTGGCCCCTAGCCTCTAACCTCTTTATCTCAGCCCACCAAACACGTATCTGCAGCACCGGTCAGCATTTTACCGGTTCTCTTTGCTAACTGTGCAAATCTAAACCAGTGTTGCACAAGACCAGGCTGCAGACATGCAGCAAAAAATCCATGATATAGTTATTTGTTTCAGTTTTATAGTTTAAAACATCTGTGGCTAATATTTATACCCGAACATCACTTAAATATTGTAAAATTGTAAGCAGATTTAATTGACTCTTTTAATTAATTCTTTTATTTCTTGGCAAATAAAGACAGGTTTTATTTGGGACTTAACACTTTATTCGGTGAAATTTTTTTAAAAAAAGGTTTGACTTTAAATTAAATGCAAAAACGTCTGTTCAACACACAGCCAAATAATACAGAAAAAGATAGAGAAAGAAGGGATTGACAGACCTAAAAAGTAAGATAGAATAACAGACGGGCAGTAGAAAAAAAGGTAAAAAGAGAAAGAGAGTGAAAATGAGACCGGGATATGGAAAAGAAAGACAGACGGTGAGACTCAGGCAGTAAAAAAGACAGACAGACAAACAAAAGGAGGCAGGGAAAAGGAGTGCAGGAGAAAAAAGAAAAGAGAGATAGAAACAAAAAGAGATAGAAAGACAGACAGAGACCCAGACAAAGAGACAGGGATAATAAACTGTGAAAAAAGAGAGACGGTTAGAAAGACGTCAAGATGGTGTGATAAAAAAAAAAAAAAAAAAAAAAAAAATATATATATATATATATATATATATATATATATATAAAATTCATCTATGAAGTACTTTACATATTTAAAGTCTAAAAAGTATTTCTATTTTAATATACATTTAAACTGCTTTTTATTTATGATATTTAAAGATTAAAACAAAATATGTGTTATAAATTATGGTAAATTATAAAATGATAGAATTGTTAATTGCTCTGTATTGTAAAAACAACAACAACAAAAAATACATTTGATGTCCAGAACGAATAAAAGGTCGGTTTTAAGTGAAACGTTTAGAAAACATTTTTTTTCAACCTGAAGATTCAGAAAAAAATCCCATGAAGCTTTAATGACCTTTAGACTTAAATCTGTGTTTGTGTTTGTGAGAACAGCTTTAGCTTCATGCGTCATGTGCTGTTTGGTGGGAATCAATGGCACCGCAAAGCTTCCTTGTACACTACACACTGCTTCAAAATGGCCACAGAGTCACTGAGACACTCACTTTTGTGACTCAGGAGAGCTTCAGGAAGACACCACTGTGGTACGATCCGGATATTTGACACGCAGCTTTTCAACAGCTGAGAAGGTTCTTCACAAGCTTGGCGATCTTTATAACGAATTTTTTATAAGTATACAATGTTTAGATAGCATCGAAACAGATAATTAAATGTATATAAATCAAATATAGATATTTAGTATATATACAATATATTTATATAGTAAAGAATATACCAAATATTACATAACTGACCAAATATTACATAATGGACCAAATAAAGAGGTGATCTCAGTAAAAACAAAAAAGATTTAAAATACATTTTAAAATATTAGAAATCTATTAAAAATAATTTCTTTAACTATCATTAGAATGTTTAATTAAAAAGGAATGAACAGAATCAATTACAAATATCTACATATTTTCTAAACCAAAAGTCTTCCTGTTTAGAACACTGACAGGCCAGTTACAACATGCTTAATCTTTCACCTGCTTTTTTTGACCACAGGGGTGAAAGGAGTGAGATATCGGTAAACACGACACCAACCAAAATGATCATCATCATCATCATCATCGTCATATAAGCAAATTGTATCATATTTAAATATATATAATATAAAACTGTGCAACAGATTTGATCTGTCTGATGTTTTGTTTTAAATAAATTTGCTATTTTTCACCACACATGCTGAAGGCGTTTGTCGTTTGCTAATAAATATCGTAGCTTTGTGGACTTATGACATAAGAACATTAAAAACAGAATGTTTTTTCCTCTCTTTTAAAGATAATCAATAAACCAGCTCTCTCTCTTCCCCGCTCGAATCAAAGATTTCCGATACTGTGTTGCTACTTGTATAGTTTTTAATTGATGTTTCTTGTATTAAATCATATTAGAAAGTATCCCTGAAAGAAATACCACCCAAAAAAAGCATACACTCGGCACATGGCTTAATGGCGAGGTATTGACCGGGCCTGTTGACGAGGGAGTTGTATAATGGTGATTTATGGCATCTGTAAACAAAACACAAAGGAGATGCGTTGGCTTTGAGGGACGGCGGCAGTAACGGCAGTTAGGGAACTAACATCATGTTTAAAAGATGTCTCTAAGCTGAACGGAAAAGGCCTTCACTTTCATTCAGATGACTGAACAGATGTTAGCGAACATGCTGTAATTTAGGGAAATTATCTACAGACGCTATTATACGCCTTTGTCAAAGTATGTGAATAATTAAAACTAAAAGTTTGCACAAACAAAATACAATAAATATATTTCCATATCCTACATAGGAAAGACTAATTTTATTAAATCGCATTTGGAAACACAGTTAAGGTTAAGATTAAATGGTTTAGGTGTTGGACAGCTGATGAGACGATCGTAGGTTCGATTACAAGCATCACCAAGTTGCCACTGCTGGGCCCCTAAGCAAGGCCCTTAATACTCAACTGCTCAGATGGATAAATAAAAGTTTTTTCAAATAAGATGTTAATCCATTAAAGTCATGTTTATAAGACACAATGTATGTACATATGCAACCATACGAACATAGTAAGAAAGTGGTGGCTCATGGTCAAGGTGTTGGAACACCAACCAAACCGAAGATAGTGGGTTTGATTCCCAGCTCCACCAAGCCCCCACTGATTGGCCCCTTAGCAAGGCCCTTAACTCCAAATTGCTCAGATGTATAAAAAAGAAAAATGTAATTTGCTCTGGATAAGAGTGTCTGCCAAATGCTGTAAATGTAGAATTAGTAAGTAAAGGATTTGGATTAAAATCGTATGTTAAAAAGATAAAAACAATTTGCCACCGATCGATATTCATGTCAGTATGCTTGTGTTTTTAACCAGCATTAATCCATACTGTGGGATATAAAAACTACAATGTTTTTGTAAAGACAACAACTGTAAATTCACTGAAATAAACCAGTTTTTTTTACTGTCCTGAATTTATCAAACATTCTCCAACAGTATACATGTTAAAGTTTACATTTTATCCTCAGCAGGATGCAGTTTTCAATTTAAAAAATGGATGATGTTATGATTAAAAAATGACCACATAGCGGAACTAAAACCACACATTTCCATGTTATGGCTTTATCATTGATGTGTGGTTTCATGTGATAAATCTCAGCACTGGACATTAATAAAGGGGACGAAATATGATATGACCCAATATTGGAAACGACTAAAATTAGCATTATGCAACCAATACTCAAACTTTCCCGATCTGTGTCTGATCAGTAGGATTCCCAAAAGTACCAACAGCTTGTCTAAATAAAAGACAATGTAAGATTATAATACCATTCAGTGTCACTTGATAAATAGTTAATAAAAGCTTTCTGCTTCACATCTTCTACATCAAAACCTGTGGCGTGTATTTTAAAATGCAAGTAAGAGAGCAGGCTGGTTTTATGTCCCTGTAAAAAAAAAAAATTGCCCACGCATCCATCTGCAAAGCCTAAAATCCTGTCCTGCGACCTTCTAACCTGGACCTCTGACCTCTCAGCGCAGGGCAAGAGGGTCCGCGTGCATCTGCTTGGTTTTACCGCTGCGGTAAAATGCGTGTAAGGTGCAAAGTTTTGGAGGTACAGACTTAAGATTTGTTTATTTAAAAGCTTCAGCAGGAATAAAACATGTCCACATTCTCGTCTTTTTACATACAGATATAGAATCCTTACATAGATATACACACATTTGGAGGACATTCATACAGGTGCAACATTTCAGGTGCGGTTAGTAATAATCAAAGGTGTTTCTTAACCATATTAATAATTTAGTTTTAAAGATTTTCCATGAGAAAATGATGAAATTTGTAATAATGAAGTGCAACATGTCTAATTAGTAGGCTTGTTTCAGGTATTTATTCAAACATTTCTGAAATTAAGAGCTTAATAAGAGCTTAAAAGTAAGAGCTTTTAAATGATAAAGAGGGGCTTGAGCATGTTTGAGTTTTCACTGTAATTGCATCTCACCTTGCAGCCCAAAGATAGATAGTTAAGTTACAGATTGCTCCTTTAAATAAACCTATAACCCTTCCTGGGGGTTTTCCTGCTTCAATAATTGAATAGCAGGACATCTGTCCAGTCAAAATAGTTTATCCCTGTCGTAACTGACTCGGCACAACCTACTAAATTCTAGAATCATTCTGAACATATATTTATCACACGTTTATTCTATATCAATGAGATCCTGTCTAGATGGAAAGAATGTAAGCGTATCAAACATATTGATCGAATGGACATCTAGGCATGATTACGATTACATTAGTTTTTACATTCTAAACGCATTTGACAAAATAACCGCGAACACACAAATCAAATCAATGCAATTTTTACCGAGATATGCAGAATGTTAGCATGTCATTTTCTTAATTATATTAGCCTTTAAAGCAATCAAGGTCTTAAACTGTCTCTTGTAACTACGTTGTTCTCAGACTGAAATCTTGATTCAGTTAATTGCTTGTTCCAGTCCGATATGTATAAACTGGACCCAGAGTTAGGTCAGTATTTGCTAACATCCAGCAAGTGTTCCTGTGTGTAAAGCTTATATTTCAGGGCATGTTTTTGTAAAAGCTGCAGCACATCGTTGGGTTGAAGGTTGCTGATTGGCACTTTATAAAATGTAGGACATATAAGTAGTTTAATATGGCTCTTAAAAAGCCTCTCATTTCCTCACTGACCTCCAGACTTCGACCTTTATGTGCAGTGTGACAGATTTAGCTTGAGGATGCCCTCTGTGTGCATCTTAAACAGTAGCTTGAACTCAGTGGGCAGCTGGTGTGACTCTTGCCACTTGGTGGTGAACTTGGTGCCTTTCTTGTCGTAGTAATGGTAGGGCAGCTCCTTGCCCGTGTTCGGATCCCAGCCGAATGGCCAGAAGCCATACAGGTGAATCTGCTCGCACAGGGACGAGGCCAGGGTGAACATCAGGATCCCTGTACTCAGACGCTTCGGTGAGAGCTGCTGCTTGGTTTTCCAGTACCTGCAAACACAACACCTGTATAAGAAATGGCGGAGCTTTACCAACACCGGATGGTACCAGTGAAGCCGCTAATGACGTAAAGTGGAAACAGTGGTTATATTCTAATAGCATGCATCAAGCTGTCACTGCTGGGCCCTCTAAGCAGGGACCTTAACTGTTCAGTTGGATTTTAAAAACAAGTTGGGTATTGTTCAAATGAATTAGCATGTTTTAAAGGCCAGGATTTTAAGGATCAAAATCAGATTAGCTAAACAAACAGGTTAGGATGCTAGCTGCTATAGGTACTATAATCCTGTCGTTCTCTCTATCCTGTCATTGGCTTGTTACCTGATTATGTTCACCTGTTGTAACTGTGCTCCTATTTATACCCTGTTGTGTTTTTAGCTTTAAAAGTCCAGGGCTCCGTTTAAAATCGCAGATATCCCTACTATATATTAGGTAAAAATGAGCAAATGATGTAAGTAGTTTATCCTAATTCTTAGAATGCAAAAAACAGTATGTAAAAAAATTCATGGATGAGCTACTATCCTCTATCCGAATTTTGAGTACACATACGATGGACACTAAATTATCCCATTTGGACACGGAAGAGACAATTCGTCATATTCCAAAATGCAGAAAGACACTTTAAGTGCTTTAATTAGCTTCAAGCACTTCAGGGAAAAAAAATGCAATTTATAAATAAATTAATTTTAACATCATCCAAGTCAAACATTATTCAATTTCAAATTCACACTGTTGTGGTGTCCTAGTCCTGTTACAGTATCAGAACGGCAGATTTAGTATATCCGAATTTGATTTTGTTCGCGTAATATGCGATTTAGAATGGAAGCCTAAACCCTGTCGCTGTTATTTTTAAAAAATTTTTAATTGTTTTAATTTGTGCCTATTTCTTCTGCCTCTAATTAGTCTGTGTGTCTGTTCTATTACACAAACCCTGCTTCATTATTTTTACTGATAAAACCTGATATACTGATATAACCTCTTCTTTCATTTCTTCTTTTAAAAAACTTTCAATATTTCACTTCTTAAATTCTGCACGATGACTATTAAATTACAGTCAACAGGGTTTGTCAGGCCTATCAGAGTCTCCTGTGCCTCTTTAGTGGGATTGGAGGAGATTACAGTGCAGTGAGGCATTTCTGGTGGCCAGTACATTTAAACCCTCTTCATAAACCTTGATGTTCTGTCTTCAACAACGCCTATGATTCTCCCCATCAATTCCTCTCTCTCTCTCTCTCTCTCTCTCTCTCTCTCTCTCTCTCTCTCTCTCTCTCTCTCTCTCTCTCTCTCTCTCTCTCTGCACTAGTTTTTTGTTTTGTGTTTTTTGCATTAATGGCCAATAATAATTTAATAATATTGCTATAGTGATAACTCATTGTATGTTAAAGAACTCTTTGGATTTCTTTGAATTAATTAGTAGAATTTCTTAGACATATTGCACTAGATTTTACTCCTATTACCATCATCTTCTTATTAAATGCAGGTACATTTTCTAGATCATAATGCAGTGTAATTAACAGCTACCTGTTAACATACTGCATGATGTTCCCTGGCCAGGCCAGCTGCACCTTCAGCTGCCCCCGGTGCTCCACAAAGAAGTCCACCAGTGTGCGCGTAACCGTGGCTGAGGTGTGAAAGAAGAAGGCTGGAATCCATAGGATGGCTCCGTCCAGCTTCTTTAAGCTCAGGAAGAAGTTGTTTCGGTCTTGGATAGTAAGCAGGTTGTTGTAGTACTTCTCTAGAATGCTAGGGTTGAAGGTAGTGAGGTTTGTGCGCCGGCCCACGTCCCTGCGGAAGACCTCGGTAGGTGCAAAGTTGCAGCGGAAGACAAAGTCGTAGGTGTCAATGGCAGCGCCACACCGGCTGCCTGTCAGAATGCCACTGTTTCCCACAACGGCGCATGTATTGTAACGCTTGTTAAGGATAGGCGACGAGTCTGGCAAGAGGGAACGAAAGTTCTCGCCAATGGAGAAGACGTATTTATGACTGGAGTAGTCATAGTGCATCAGCTGACCCACACGAACGCTGCTTTTGGTCAGGGTGAAGTTATGTGGCACGTCAATGTGTTGAGCAATTTCTTTACTGCAAAACACACACATCATCAGGAACATCACACTGGGTTAGGGTCTATGCACACAAACACCTTCAGTAACCTCACACTGGGTTATGGTCCACACACACCATCCGGAACATCACACTGGGTTAAGGTCCATACATACAAACACCATCAGGAACATTTACATTTACAGCATTTGGCAGACGCCCTTATCCAGAGCAACTTATGTTTATCTCTTTTATACAACTGAGCAATTAGCGGTTAAGGGCCTTGCTCAGGGGGGCAGCAGTGGTAGCTTGCTCAGGGGGGCAGCAGTGGTAGCTTGGGGAATTGAACCCACAATCGTCAGGGTGGTAGTCTAACACCTTAACCATGAGCCACCACTTCCCATGACACTGACATGACACTGGGTTAGGGTCCACACACACAAACACCATCAGGTACATTAAACTCGGTTAGGGTCCATGCTCACAAACACCATTAGGAACATCACACTGGGTTAGGATCCATACACACAAACACCATCAGGATCATTAAATTGCGTTAGGGTCCATACACACAAACGCCATCAGGAACATGACACTGGCTTAGGATCCATACACACAAACACCATCAGGAACATCACACTGGGTTAGGGTCTATGTTCACAAACACCATTAGGAACATCACACTGGGTTAGGATCTATAAACACACACACCATCAGGAACATCACACTGGGTTAGGATCCATACACATAAACACCATCAGGAACATCACACTGGCTTAGGATCCATAAACATAAACACCATCAGGAACATGACACTGGGTTAGGGTCCAATCTGGATTACTAACAACAAACACGGTAAGCCCTTCCAGATACTTCTATGACTTCTTGATTTTTTTATTTTCGTAGAAACATGGATTATTGTCTTCCTAAGACAAATATCTAGTACTCGATAGAAGGTTGGGAACATTTTATCGATAAATGTAAATAAGAACAGCTTTATTTATGGCATAGCAGTTGACCAACCACAGAATTTTTTTGTAGCTGGTTAAAAGCTGAACTGGTGTTTACTGGTTAGTAATGCTTTTAGGACTAGTCATTTAGTATTATATGTTATTTAGGAAATAACATTTTACAGAGTGGTGTGATAATGGAGGGTGGATGGATTCCATGTTTGTTTCCCCAGACTTTGTTTATTAAAGTTATTTAAACATCTTAGACATTTTGGACAATAAAATATAACATTACAGTTTCTGTTATCTGTGTCATTTTGTGACACCACCATAAAGCGTACCTTTGCTCCAAATAGCCCGTCTTATTAAACCTCCACTTAGACGAATTCTCCTGAAGGTTCTCATTTAGCGCATTGTTCAGGGGTGTAAATGCCGGGTCCAGAAACTTCATTGCCAGTTGGGATCTATAGAAGAAAAATAAAAAGCATAGAAAAAGAGGTCTAGGTAGGGGGCAGCTGTTCAGTGGGAGCAACAGGAAAATAGTATTTCCGTTCTATTTCACAGGAAGACCCGCTCCTGATGTCACAGCGGTGGCAGCTGCTGAAAGTAGCTCGGATCAATGCCACCCCATCGGCCCCAGCTCCAATCCCCCTCGAGCAGTCAATGACCATTCTAATTAAACTGCTTCTTTTTGGACTTCAGACCTGGTCAGTTGCTCACTCTAACTTGTTAAGTGCTTGTACTGGTTTATTAAGAGGTTATTATGGACAGGGACTCGCTTATAAATAGAAATTATTATGGAGATATCATAAAAACAAATGTGGTTTGCATTATAAATAATTGTATATTTTCAAAAGGCACCTGAATTTAAATTTATAAGCTTTAACTGAAAAGCAAGTCACATTGAGGTCGACAATTCACCCTACTGTGACAGCAGATGGTCAAAGCCTCCTTCTTTCTTTCCTTCTCTTACTCGCTCCTTTCGTCCCGTACTCCCCCACCCTATCTTCCGGAAAGCAACTCCTACGCAGGTGCTTGGGCTCCCATTTTATAACCTTGGAAGCAACAAAACGCGTGATCATCACTGGCAGGAAATTGAACTGCCATCTGAGTAAATCAGCACCAAGGACAGCTCCTCGGGCTGCCACTCCAGCTTCAATCAGAGCAGCGCCTTTTACAATCTGCTATAGAAAAGCTTCACAACCTTCTAACAAAGAGACACTTTAAAGTTTAACTAGAAATCCAGTTTGCCACTCGTTCTGAGAGGTTAAAGCTTTCCATACTGCAAGTTATGTATATTGTCAATTTTGATAATATAACTGAATTCAAATCTTGGATATTTTTATAGTAGAGATAATCATTATTAATGTGTGCTTTAAGTTTTTATCTTAAGTTTTGGTAAGTAGAATAGCAATGTTCTGTACTGCTTGCTTAATCTTAGTTTAATCTGAGTTTTCTTGACTTTTTCTCTTGCTCTTTTTCAAACAGTTGTGGGTTTTTACACTTTTTTTGTTGTTTTGTGATCTAGTGTATCAGTATTCATCTGTTTAATAATAAGACTTAAAGCAATTTTGTACATAATTCTGGATAAAGTAATTTATTAAATTATGTAAATCAAATGTAACGTTTATATTCTTAATCTGCGTTTTTGGTTTCCTCCAAAAAAATGAAATGTTTGATAAATTAAGTTGTCCCAAGGTATGGTTAAGTTTGTGAATGTGTGTACGGATTTACATTATTTTGGGAATATAATCCCACCTGACATCCATTGCTCCAAGTTCATAACTGTTTGGTTACGTATAAAATAAAAATAAAAGCACCAAGCAGAACCTTTCTCACCCTTATTATGATGTGGTACCACCAAGGGTACAGTTTTATTTCTAAAAAAAATTGAGTGTGTTTTTTTCTAAAGCTGAGAAACTAAAAATGATGTATAATGAACAATACATGTTTTTAATAAGGAAAAATTCTATAATTGTTCACAAAGCCCGTCCACATGGTCTTATGTGTCCTGTGTAGTGTCTATAAATGACTGTCAGGAGACACATTAGTGAACTAATGCAAAGTACTCCAGTTAAGTTAGTTTGCACTCTGGATTTTTTTTGTGACTTGCAGGTTGCTAAGTATTGTTTTTATTAAATATATTTAAGCAATAAATATACTACCTGATCTGGAATCTAACATTTTCAATTAAAAGTATACTGTATACAGAAAGTAACACAGTGAAAACAGTGGTTTGGATTCTGTGACTAATAAACTATATGATATAAACAAACAAAAGTGTATCTGACTCTTATGAACTCTAAATAATTTCTACTTGCTCTGAAATGAGATACGTCCCTCTGCACGATTTTTTATTTTTAGCATCTGCTATATGAGCTGCCTCGTCATTCCTGGGCTTCGTTTGAGTGCGCATGCGCAGCGATGGAGGCCGTTACTATACCATAAAATTAAGGCCCTGAAAAAAAATCTGATATATTTGCAGCACCAAACAGCATAAAAAAACGAATAATAAATAAGTGTTTGTGCTGTAAAAATAGTACAAAAGATGTGGCACTGTTGATCTTATTAATGTCAGTAGACTGTAAAAAGCTTATAAAAACAGTCCGTCATCACTCACCTGAAGCCCGTGTGAAACATGTACATCCGCGGCCCACCGCCGCCACCACTCGGGTATCTGGGGCCCGTAAAGATGGCGTCCTTCTTTATAGACACGTAGCTGATGAGAGAGAGGATGAGCAGAGCCACGCTGAACATGACCAAGCCGAGGGCGCTGAGGATGCGCACCATGATGCCGCGCTCGCATTCCCCGGCGGGGCGTAAACACAAAACAGGATGCCGAAGGATAAACACGACAACGCGAATGCATGCATTCATATGCAAAGAAAAAAAAAAAAACACTCAAAAAATTACAAGCTTGAGTCTAGGACGAACCCTTTATGCAGGATGTCGAACGTGCTCGCGATGGAGGATAGAGGTGATGCTGTAGTGGAAGGATGCTTGCGCTCCTCTCGCGCTCCCTCCCGGTACGAGCTGCCATCACGGACCTCCGATGAGAAATAGTACTCGTTGGGAAAAGCACCGAGTGTTTAGGGTTTAATTAATTAATGCACTACAGTAGATATTTAAAGGAGACTGAACCTGGGCAGAAAGTGGAAAATAAAGACATCGCCGAGCACCGGAAGCGCTGGTTGCAGGATGCACTCTTAGAAATAAAGGTACCAAAGTGTCATCTTGCTTGTTGCCAGGTTGGTGACATCGACTGGGCATGCTTTGTTCTGTTATATCAGGAAACATGTGAAAATGTATGGTACAACAACATGCACTTTCCTTAAACAAATCATCTATATATTGCTAATAGTACAAGTAATCATAGCAAGAAGGAAGAGAGAGTACTGGTTGGTTACTAAGAGTCTAAGCTAATTCTGTACTTAGCAAAAACTGTTAAACTGTGCACCAGCATTTTCCACCAAGCAGCTAAACTGTTCATCGAACATGCATATCAACACAAACCTACTTTATCAAACAATACAACTGTATATTATTTCTCCATTATATCCAAACTGTGCATCAAACCCTGATACTCACTAAACAAACACAAAAAAATCTGCATTGAATCCACCTGTTTCCCTTTAAAGGAAACATTAACTATAAAAAACAACAACCACCAAACACTATTGTCCCCATAAAATACCAAAATTCTCAATCAAACTTGAAAACTCTCCATCAAAAACTCAAACTCTTTACCAAACACCAAAACTCTTCATCAAACACCAAAACTCTTAATCAAGAACCAAAACTCTCCATCAAACACCAAAACTCTTTATCAAACACCAAATTACAATACAATTTTTCATTACAAGCCACCCATCACTACACTGCTGTAAATCACTTAACAATTATATTGTTTATTAACACTTTTTAAAAAATTCGTAACATTATGTACCAAACAAAACAATGACTAATTCATACACCGAAGAAAGCTTGTGAAAGAAGCAACTCGCCAAATGAAGCAAAGGGAATAAGATAAAGCATTCCAGAGTCACAGAAATGACACAAAATGACATGTTTTCAAGTGGTTAAAAATGTGTTTACGTTGTTAGGCATGAAGTTGGAGTTGATTGTGTGTTGTGTACTTTCTACACTACAACTCTCAAGGCTTGATTAATATCACTGCACTGTAATAGCACACAGTGTAGAAGTGTCCAGCTTTAACGAATGCTTTAGATGTAATTAACAATCTTACTGCAACAGTAGAGTTAACAACATCGATAATAATAATTAGAAAAGACAAAGAGCGGGCTATTGGGCTTCTGTGTTGTGGAGCTGCATTAACGGTTGGCCATGCTTGGAGGGATCTGTCAGATTCTCTCTCTGCTTAATGGCCTGGAAGAACACGGGCCAATCAAAGCCCCATGAATCTCCCATTAGCCTATTTAGGTTAATGACCTGGCCAAGAAATGCCTCGGCCAAAAAAACAGACCAATTACCTGAGTTTGTTGGTTTTTGCCCCAAAATGACATCGTGGTTGTGTGTGTTTGATGTGAAATACAGCTTCAGTCTTTTTCCTTTTCAGCAGTTTTCAATATGGTTTACAGTTAGATAACTGACTCCCAGTTAAAATCAATGTAAGAAAGAAAGAAAGAAAGAAAGAAAGAAAGACAGACAGAAAGAAAGTCAATAAAGAATTAAACATCAGCTGCAGTATTAACTTCAGAGCCAAAGATATCAACAGGTACAGTTAAGATCTCTACACACACACACACACACACACACACACACACACACACACACACACACAAACACACACACACACGCACAGAAGGAGCTTTGTAGTTATTTAAAATGATGTTAGAATAAAAATCACAGGCTAAAGAATAAGATTCATGACCTTTTATTAAAAAATAAAAATAAAAACAATGATTAAAATGCTAAGCCCCACTGATGATCTGAATACTCAATAAATCACCGCTTGACATCAGGTCTGTGCATGAACAAATGAAGTTTAGCTTCAAAGGAGCATGAAATTAACCTGGTTCATGCATATGGGTATTTTTAAAATCATTTTTCCATCCGTATAAAAACCACAAAAAGCAATTTCATACAAGCACACTAGCCCAAGGAAGTGTGTGAGTTCGTCATAAACAAGTGTCATGTCAAATGGCTTAAGAATATCACTGATACCGCTTATTCAACCAGGCTGGTGCCGGAGCTGGAGCTTAAATTTATTCGTGTGGTGCCCAGATCTTGGTTTCATATCAGTTTTGAAACTGTGCTGGTTAAAAGAAATCCAAAAGAAACCAGAAAGAAGCGTGAGAATATGAGGAAATTGTGTGGGATATGGCAACCGAATACATAATCTACAAGCAATTCTAATCACAGGTGACCTAAATGGTTATGCTCCCTATAGAATGTGACCAAGTTCTGTAAGAGTTCCACTCCGGTCAAGCACAGGCTCCAGTGCTGCACCAATCCTGATGGAAAAGCGGCTTGTGAAAATACCTTGTCTTGTTATTTTTTATATTTCATGATATTTTGTGTATATCAGGTTGTTGGGTTGGCAGAGAAAAAAAAAGAAAAAAATTTACATTTGTCTGATTTATCCAACTGAGCTTTTGATGGCAGTGCTCAGGGTGCCAGCAGTGGCAGCTTGTTGGTGCTGGGAATTAATCTTTTTTATCAGCAGGACAGCACCTTAACCACTGAGCAACAACTTCTCTAATTTGCATGACGTGTGTGCAATCTGAATGTTCAAAATAATTTTGCACTTTAAAAATGCCCCAAAAAATGACTTAAATCATTATGAGATTATCAGATCAACTGTTAGGAAATTAAAACGTTTCTTTGCATTCTCTTGGTAAAGATTAAGTACTATGTACTAAGTATTATGTACAGGCAAACTGACATGATTATGTCTACAGCAATGTGTTTATTTCGCACTGTTTTGACCACGCTGACCTCCGAAAGTTTATTATAAAAAAGAGTGAGCATTAGTCTTCTCTGAGGGGAGAGAGACAAAGAGAGAGAATAAATACAGCATGAGCTATGAAGCATTGCAGTGCAGGATGAGGCCTTGAGTCTGAGTCATGTTCAGGCTAAACTGTGGCCATTTTGAATTTTGGATAAGATGAATCGCAGCGATAGGTAAGGACATGGTCTTGGGGCTTTTGATGTATGGCCTGGAGGTCAGTGGCTTAGGGAGCTACATATCTGTGTATTGTGTGTGTGATGGTGAAGGTGGTGTGGGGGTGGTACTGGATGTTCGTGCTGGAAGAGAAACTGTGGTTGCTAGGCAATAAGGTTGACCAGGAAGCCTTGGCCTGATTGGAGCTGTACTAGATCAATTGCCGCACTGTGAAGCTGACCAGTATCAATCACACACACACACACACACACACACACACATTCATTAAGAGACTTCTGCAGAGAGTGGAAGAGATGAAGCTACAGTACTATAAATCTCAGCATGCAGACAGCTTTGCATTGTGCGCTTGTCAATGTCAGAGCTTTGGTGAAATGGACTGATGATCGGACAATAGTGTGGGGAGCCCGAACGCTGTGTTGCTGGGGAATAAAAGTCGGTTGGAGTGTGTAAACCTCAATATACTGAAGAAGATTGAGGTTAGAATTCATAACCACAGTAAACATACAACTGAAATTTTGAACACTGTTACTTAAAGATCTACAAAACACATTCCTTAGGGGTTCTTTGTAGTGTTTCATTTTTTTTGGAAAGCCTTTTTTAAAGGGAAACAAACTGACAAAAAAAGACTTAAGATAAAAATTTTTATTTAAGATAAAATAAAGTACATACACAGAGTACATACACTGTATCCATATATTCGTCAGTCCATCCATCCATCAATCTGTTTATCCATTCATCCATCCTTCCATCTGTTTTTTTTATCATTCAACCATCCATCCATCCATCCATCCATCCATCCATCCATCCATCCATCTATCCATTCATTCATCCACCTAGTATTTACAGATTACACTCCTACCTCTTTCTTTCCCAAGTTCTCAAAACAAATCAGTAACACTCTCTTGGCGAAGTGTCCTTTATCAAACACAGAAGAAATTATAACACATCGACTGCATATTTTACCCCATCTCAAATAAAAAAAAAGTGTAATCAGTATCTTTATTGGCTGTTGGTCCCAGATGGAGACAGGAGAGAAGATTCCCTAAAGTGCTGTAGTTTCAGCTTTGACTGTTGGCCTCCCAAATGGTTACATGCAATTAAACCTGAGAACGAGTAAAAGCTTGTCGTAAATACATAATTTTATTGCTTTATCACTAACTCACATGCTGCAAGATGGCTCAGGTTGATAGTATTCAATTTAAGCGCTTGGTACATTTAGCCTCGAGTCAAACCTTGTTCCCCTTTAACTGTTTTGATTGATCTCAATCCAGCAGCCCACATCTTTTACATTCGAAAGCGTGACTGTTGGGGTCCAAACACTTTATATAATTTATATTGTGTGACACCACATGGCTTTTGGGATAATTACAAGTCTTTTAGGCATCAAAGTGCCTTTGTCCTAATACATCTCTAAACAACAGGCTGGATGTTTTAAAATAGCTTTAAGAAGCATTTATGGAGGTCCAAGCATTGAAATATTGAATACTCATTTACTTATATGGTGCTGTATTGAACCCTGACCACATTTTATGTATTGAACAATAGCACTAATTACATTTTGCAGATACAAGAAGAAAATTAAGCAGGCTTTATTCAAACACTAGATAAACTCAGAAGCCTCAGTACTCAGGCTTCAGGATTGATATATTCCAGAACACAATTTAGGGCAGGACTTATGACTATGCCCTCATTTCCTCCAGGAAACCCCCTTAGAGAGATGAGTTCTCAAGCTATACATGTTACTTTCAAGCTTTCAGTGATCTTGGCCATGTCTTTGGACTTTTTCTGATCAATCCTGATAGCCTGCTTCTGTTTGGAGTCACGGTGAGATGCTTACTGCTGTGAGGATGACCGAGCTTTTTCGGGTTTGGACGTTTGGACGTTTGACGGCTCTGTTAGTAAAAGATTAGCATTAAACCTGTAATAAACTTCGAGGATTTATAAGTTGCTTAACAATTCTGTTTAGATATAGATATACTGTATATACAGATTCCACTGTCACCAAGATGAGCCTCAATTCTTCTCAATATGTAATCCTAAAATCATCTCAGGGTGTTTTTTTTGCTACCATTACATAGGGTTTGCTCATTGGATATAAATATTATGTACAATTATTTTATAATTCTATAAAGCTGCTTTCAGCTAATATCTGTTCTGAAAAGCGCTACACAGATACAGTGGAATTTAATTAAAATAGTGTTTTTGTAAACAAACTTGTCTATGGGGTTCCGTGTTATTGCAGTCACATCCGCACACCTTTCATGTTGAGCTCTAAGTGACAACATTCGGACAAACTGGGAGTGAACCTTCACCCCTGCTGCCATGACAACAAGTGAGAAAAGAAACGTTCCAGTTGCCACGGCACGATTCAGTCTCTCTGTTTAAATCTGCGTTTATAATTAATGAGACTTCATTAAAAGGTGTTAAGTAGGAAAACATTTCCAGTACTTTTGCCACACTATTAAGAAGAGGCCTTTTAGCCATAAAAGAGGAGAAAAATTTGATAAGAGAATGAAATAGCACTAGTTAGCAAGAAAATTAGCAAGAAATACAGTTTATATTTATTATTCTTTATATTATATTTATGAATTGTTAATTTATAGTTTTTGTATTCACTTAACTATTTATATGATTGCATTTAATGTATGGATATATATTGTTTTGTTTTAGCATTTTATTTATACCAAAATATGATTTTAACTTGCAATATTTAAATGGTGTATTATGTGGTTTCCTTCTAAAACGTCCTTAAAAAATTCTGAACATCCA
This sequence comes from Bagarius yarrelli, assembly GCA_005784505.1. Taxonomy (NCBI): domain Eukaryota; kingdom Metazoa; phylum Chordata; class Actinopteri; order Siluriformes; family Sisoridae; genus Bagarius; species Bagarius yarrelli. The sequence continues at coordinate 6,513,954 of VCAZ01000019.1, read as the reverse complement.
TTTTTTTTTATGAATTAAGAAAGAAAATGCTAAAATAAAACCTTAAAAATTTCTTACAAATAAACATTTTTAATTGGAAGTAATTGTAAATCCTTTATAAAACAAAATCTTAACAGATTTCAAAAAGAATTAATACATTTTTGGTATTATTTCTATTTTAATGTTATTCAGTTAAAAGTGATGAAATTCCCCAATGCTAAATATAACTGAGGTAAAATACATCATTCTTATGAAAAAAAGTCTTCTGAACAAAATGAATGTCCAACAAGATCATCTCTCGAATCAGTGCTCGAATCACAAGGTGTGTCCTTCATCAGTAAGTTTCCTCCCCTGGATAAATATTTGCGTTGGGTTGGGAACTTACTTTGCTTATTGTCGTTGTTTAACATTTTCAGACACAAAGCTTTTATTCTGCTCTTCCATGCAGCACAGCACAGAGTGTGTGTTTGCCCTGGCTAATAGTTCATCCATTCATGAAAACTGTGTGTCCTTCACTTCTCTTATCACATTACTCATATTGTTAAACATGTTCTCACATAAAAAACACACACACTGATGCTTCACTACGAATAAAAATAAAACACTCAACGCGGTTCAAACATAGACGACTGCGATGAGTTTATCCTTCTCTCTTTCATCAGGTCGATAAAATCCCATCAACAAAGTGCTGCTAAAGTAATAACTGCAATATGATTTGGAATAAATGATTTTAAACACATGCAACTGCGATTAAAAGGAGTTTTAAAGAAAGTGAAAATAAAAGGATAAAATGATAATCTCTCTAAAAATACTTTTAAGCACACATTTGTGTGTAAATACAGTAAAAGCCAAAACTAGCAATTATCCGGTCTGATAGTTAGCATAATATTTGAGGGCTTAGCAAACTAGTTATAGCATTACTAGTTACTAGTTACTTGTTACTGGAATGTAGATGCTCATTTAAACTATAGTAGTCATATTTTTGTCTTTGTCCTTGTCTTTATTTGGATTAAAAGTTAAACATTTTTTTTTAAACATAGTAAATAATAAATTATCACAAAAAAAATTTGCAAAAAGGTTAGTGACTGCTATCAAAGCATTAAGTTGTTAATCATAATGTTTAGCTGTTTGAGCTTTTAGTTTAGTTAGTGTATCTAGCTCCTGATAAAGATTTTTCTTGCTGTAAAAACTGTTAAAATAACAAATCTTTGAAAATGATACGACTAATGCTAGTTTTTTATTTATAATAGCAAGCTAGCTAATCACAGCCGTGTAATCGGTTGATAATTTAGGAAAGGAGACCCCTGCATAGTTGGTCCACTTATCTTTTCTGCCATAAAAACACCTTCGATAAAGTACACAACCCAATTACACAGAAGCCAGTGCTGTAAAGTTCTTTAGAAGATAAGCATGACTGAGGCGAGATAACGTGCAGATAATATTTAGATAACACTGGCATAAAGAGCTGAGGGAGACACTACAGTAGCACTCCTTAAGTAATCGCAGGTAAAAATAAGTGTCTTACTGCTTATCAGGTTCGTGATCGCTTTATGTTGCTGATTGACTCTGAACATTGATCTCGTTAGTGAACGTCATCACTGACAAACCTGACAAGGGGGAAATGAATCTAATCTCATGCCAGCTTTCTGGTTGCTGTGTATTAAATAATTACTTCAGATTAAAATACTTAAACAGATCTTTTTTTACAACTCATCCAAGATTTTATGGAAAAAAGCCACTATAATACAATGCCACATAAACACATTCACCCCTATAAACAATTTGGAATATCCCACACAGGTCATAACAGGAAGCTGAGGACAGAAAATAAAAGAGAGAAAGAAAAAAAGCAAGCAAAGGAAAAGGAAGACAAAAGGGGAGAGAAATGAAGAGAAAGTGAGAGAGGTATGGGATGAGAAAGCAAGAAAAAGACTTTTTTGCCTCTGTGCTGTTAAGATGATGAAAAAATGATAAAATATTGATTTGTCTTTGCAGAATATTTGACAGAATCTGTCAGAGAGAAATTGTAATCTCAGTCTGTGTAATTAGCAGCTGAATTAAATGTGAGATCGCGTTCCGTCCCTTTCTGAGCCATGAGACCAGCCGTACCCATTAACCCATCTCTGTGGGAACAGGACGAGTTCTCATTCATATACAATCAGCTCTTCTACCCATGAGAGGCCTGTACCTCGCCTATACCTCGGCTTTCTCTTTCTCACGTTCCTCTGCTCTCAAACACACAGCCTGATTTCTTCCTTTAATTTTTCTTCTCAAATCAATGAATATTTCTAAGGCAAGAAACGAAATGCTTTCTCTCTCTCTCTCTCTCTCTCTCTCTCTCTCTTTTACTCTCTGTCTTTTTTTTCTTTATATTTTATTCTCAGTCTCGATGTTTCAAAATTGAAATCCATAAATAATTAGTACGCAGCTCGAAATGGCGTTTTTTAGATGTCAGGTTTGGTTACAGATCCAGAGGCAGAGATCTCGAACCGCCGTCACTACAACGCATTTTCCCTGATGTGCGTTTCAAATCCTGAGCAAATTTAATCTAGCTCAGATTGTGAATCTTAGTTTAAAAGATCACTGAAAACTCAACATTCTTTTTTCTCTTCTTATAACTCTCTCAAAGAAAAGTCTGAGGACGTGATAAGCTCATCAGGGTTTTCTAAAGGGTTTTCTTTGACTCTCACAGTCAGCAAATCTAAATGGTTTGATTTGATAAAGGCCAGAGACGCTGGAGCTTTTTTTTCATGAGAGGAAAACCTGTTGGATAATTACGCAGCACAAATAACTAATTGTCGGACTGAGAAAAAAGAAGAAAATCAGACACTTACTGTGGTCACACGATTGGAATCTTCACTATTTTATTCATTTATGACACAAAATGTTCAAATGTTAAAGAAATATAGTTTAAATTATGGCAATTCTTTTTAAAGGATAAATAATGATGGCAAATGCTGAGATTTTGTGTTATGCCCCATCTGCTTTGGGCATTTGGATCTTTTTGCACCATTGTTTGTAATTAAACTATGTCAGATTGGACAGAAAGTGTTAGTGAACAGGGATTGCCACTATTTATTGGATTAGTCTATTGGAAGTCCCGAAGAACACCAGCGTTTCTCTAGCATTATGCTTATGATAGACTTCCTGCCTGAACCTCTCAATACTGCATCAGGTTATCCTTTAACATTTTCCATCCATCTTGCCAACAACCATGACTGGTTTCTCAGATTCAGCTCATAAAAAATTTTCATATTATGATGTTACCACCACCAGGTTTTCACTGTTTTCAGGATTTTATCTTTGTGTTTCGACTCATCACACCACAATTTGAGTTTTCAAACATGATTTTATCATTTTTTCATTACTTTCTGTTGCTTTTTTAAAATGTCCAGCTTTTGAATGGCATTTGGCCTGTGGTCATCTGTGAACAGTTTTTCCTATCTCATCGGTGTCATCTCTTTAGCTCCTTCAGCTCCATGCACCTCTTGAGACCTGGCTGACATTCTGCTTTTGCTTCCAGTCCCATGATAAGTGTTGGAGTTCTCCATCAGTGTGGCAGTATTAATAATACAATGAATAATTTAATAACAAAGTTTATAAATGATTCAGGTTCTTATTAATATAAAGTGGGGAACTATTGTTGACGCAGTGAGTGGCCTTTATATTTGCGTGTCATTAGTATTACACATTACACAGGAGCAGCACAACTAAAGTGCATCCCTTCTCCCCAGCGTCCTGTCTCAGTTACTTTCACACCCTCGTCTTCATCGCCCGCTGTCATTTTCCTCACTTCTGCGTTTCCCCTGAAGTGTTTCGGAAGACGTCCTGGACCGGTCGTGCTCGTCACCCGAGGTGCTTACAGCATTAATAAATGATCTGCGCAGGAGGGGATAAAATATATGGAAGGCGCTAATAAAGCTAGAGGAAGCAGACCTGGTGGATTTATGTAGACTAGCGGAAATTAAAGCTAAAGCGAGGTCTGACTGTACTGCGGCTAAAGCTGCAGACCGAAAGCATAATTACTAATGCCTTAAGCACGAAGCCTTTTAGCATTAATAAATAATGCCAGGAGATGGATTGGCTGGTGGATGAATGAATCATCTTCTTTTTTTCTCTCTCTCACCATCAAAACCAACTTTATAAATGAGTAAAACAAAAGGCAGCTCCAGACTCGGCCCTGAAAGCCATGCAGAACGTTTAGATGGTGATATCACTGAAATAAATTAATGATCATATTTTCTGCCGTCTTCTTTCACTTGTTTAGGGCAGTCATACTTTTTGCCATATTCCCCAGATATGCCTATTTCTTTCCACCTCGTGAGCGATTAATGTAGTCCTGAACAGTAAAGTCCCCAAACACTGTTTATCCAAATGTTGTTCCAGTCGATATCGGGGCCGAAAGACGAGAAGCCTTTTAGCACTTTACGAATGAAACCACTAACAAGTTCAGAGATTGGCACTTCACAAATTGACAAATCAAGTGATAGGATAAGTGCTTTTGTTCAGCGGAGTGACAGACAGGGTTAATCGCTCTCAATCAGTGGAACCCTATGCTGTCCTGCATGTCCAGCATACTTCAGATAATGTAAAAATGAATGGCATCAATAAAAAATGCATCTCCATTCTACACTGGTGGTTATGCCAGATACAATATATCACAGTACCCAAACATCCCAATCTTACCTAAAGATCATGGGTTCAGTTAATCAAGCTGATACTGCTGGGTCCCTTAAACAAATCTCTTAAACCTCAACTGCTCAGTTGGGTAGATAAATGTAAATCACTCTGGGGAAGCGTGTCTGCCAAATGTACAAGTGAATAAAATGCACGAACTGGAAAACTTCTGAAAAAATAATGAAAATAAATTGCTATGTATGGAATAGGTTTATATAATTTGGCAGATGCCCTTATCTAAAACTAAGCAGTTAAACGCTATGAAGCTTCTGCAAGGACACAGCTGCAATAAACAGGTGCTTCGGGAATTCAAACTCACAACCTTTTGACCAGTAATCTCGCGTGCTAACCACTAAACTATCACTTTGCATAGTATGCATAGTAAGTTATAAATACATATTGTTAGGGTATGGATCATGGACCCTGTTGTGTTTCCTATGTAGTGCACTAGTATTGCCTGGTGCCCTACCCCCTTTTTAAGAGATAAAGCACACATAAGGCACATCAGCTAAGATAGAACTTCAAAACCCCATGCTCAAATCTCCACCTTCATCCTCTTCTTTCTCTTTCTGGTCTAATTTCATCTTTTCTCCCTTGAAGAGACAAATGTTTCTTCTCCCTGCTTAGCTTTCTTTCAGGAGGCAGGATGTAGAAAACGAGAGGGAAACAGTTAACCCTAAAGCCCAAAGTAAGCCTCCACACGAGGATGTTCATTAACCTCCTACGCAGGTGAACTGTTCATCTCCGCCATCACCTCTTATTACGGACGATCCCAGGGCCACCGCTTTCTCTTTTTCAATTAAGAAGGAGCCACTTTCTATTAACCTCCGGTCCCCTCTGCACATCTCGTCACATGGGCCGCAACATGAAGCGGTGTGCTTTCTGAAACCGTTTATAACCTATAACTATCGCCAGGTTTTCAGCGGTTGACAGGAGCTGCCCAATATGGACTAAAATATTGCAAAGTGTCCACAGGTGCAGAATTATATTTTTCCAAGTAAGGACTGGTGACTAATAAGGTGCTTTAAATTACAAGCTGGTGTCCTAAACTAAAAATCACCGCTTCGCTGCTGAAATTAAAAACGATTTTTAAGCGTTCATAGAGAGAGACAGAACAGATTAACTCGCTCATATCAGTTCTGCCGTAGGTGCTCAGAGCTACACATCTATATTTAAACAGCATCCCAAGAACCATAAATGTCGCTTGTGGATTCTACTTCTGAGAATCAAGTGTCATAATCCAAAATGGGGGTCAGACCATAAGTGGACAGGGTCAATAGAAGAGATCCATATTTGTGGTCCTTAACATGGGTCAATAGCAGAAAAAGTGGGAAGAGGAGACTCTGGGAAAGGAGGTGGGGGGCGGTCCGGTGCAGCACGGCAGGTAGCTGGAGCTTCGAGGTTCGATCTTGGGCTTGAGTTACTTTCTGTGTGAAATTTTACGAGTTCTCCTTGTAGTTTTTTTTCCCTATAGACTAGGATAGTGTTACAAAAGTGAACTTCTGGTGTTCCAGAGTGGTGGAGTTTCTTAATCCTCCTACATTCTCCATATGCTGATTTCTGGACTGCTTGTAACTTGTTTAAATATCTAAAAGCCTCCAAACATGGATCATTTTAAAGCCTGACTAAAAGGAATACTGGGTCATTTGAGGTTCACACTGCTCATTATTTAACTTCTTCTTATTTGAATCGTCACATTTTTAATGACCATGAGAAGATAAATTGAGCAACCAACCTTCTTTAAATAACCACTTTATCATATTTCTTTTTGCTAAATTTTGTCATTTTGTTAAGCAGGGATCCCACTTGCTATAGTTTTTCAAAGTAGCAGCTTTCGATCTCACTATGGCATACACTTCTGTGATCTATTGTGTTCTCTCGCTCTTTTTTATTATCTTCTCTTCCTCGCTCTCTTTCTTTCATTGTCCTTCTCTTACTCACTCTCTCTGTTTTTTTTCTCTCTGTACTTCTCTCTTACTCTACCTCTTTCTGTTTATGTGTGTGTGTGTGTGTGTGTGTGTGTGTATCTCCTGTGTGTGTCAAGGCCAATGTGTGATAAAAATGCTAGCGAGTTACGGAAAAAAGGGCATTCTGAATAAACTGAATAAACTGTCCAATCAAAAGCCAGAGCAGGTGACAAACTGACAGCAAGCGACTGTGTGACACTTCTGAGGTCACGTTGAAGGAAAAAACATTGTTTCTTGTGGTTAACTTTGACTTGCTTTACTTCACCATACAATATCAACATGCCAAATGTAGTACGTCTGAATTTTATTCATACTACAAATGGTCTTATTACATACAACGCATTGTTAAATGATCAGGATATACAAACCTACTTAAATGTACTACCTACTTATCTAGTATAAGATTTAGGACACAGCCCAAGTCTTTTAAATAAGGTGATTAAGGTGTTGCACTGCTGCTTTGAAGATATTAGGTTCAATTACCAGCATGACTGAGCTGCAATTGCTGGTTCCCTGTGCGAGGTGCTTAACCCATAACAGCTTAGTTGGACAAAGAATTTGATAATTGTAAGTCACTGTGGATGAATGAGTCTGCCAAATGCCAGGACTGTCAAAATAAATGAAACATACAACTTTTGCACGGTATCTGTTTTTTGTGTGTGTGTGTGTGAAACTGTGTGTTAATGTATTTCATTATAAATGCTGATACTCAGACTCTACAGTACATTCACATGCACACACAAGTTTGTAGATTTTAATTTTGTTTTTCAGTTTATCCCGGGATAGACTCCGGATCTGCCATTACCCTAAAAGGGATAAAGCGGTTGCTGAAGAGGAATGAATGAATAGATGTATAAATACACACACACACACACACACACACTGAGAGGAAGCCTCCAGGATTTCTCTTACTCTTTCCTTAATGCAGCAAACTTGGTGGATCAATAATTTCCAAACGTCCCGAGACTTTGATTCACATTCATACATTGGTGTGATGCTTGTTTTTCACTCAGGGCCCCTTAAATCTTTGGGTTTTTACACACTGATAGATGTGAGAAGTGAGTAAGCGAGGAAGTGATAACACAGACTTTTAGTGTGTGAGAGAGCATAAGTGTAAGAGTGTGTTTTATCCGTAACGATCAGCTTTTAAAACATCACTCCGAACATTTAAAGGGACACTTTTTTAAAAATTAAGACCAAATATTCATGTAACAAGAGCACGAAGACATTCAGTCAGAGAAGACATTCAATCAGAACAGTAAATTCTGAAATTATTTTATTACAGCATTAATAAAACTCACATCTGTTTAAAATGTCTTAACCTTTGTGTCAGTTATTTCCTCTAATGTATTATTGTGTCCTTGCTGTTTTTTTTTATACATCTTATATTTAAATCTGTTTTTTCTCAAAATAAATTTTAAAGATTTATCTGTTTCTTTAAAATTATAGCTAATACCGCTTGAGTAGATACTTATTTTGAGTTAATATATCCTTTAAACCATTAAAAAAGTATGTTCTATATAGTATGATTATAAGTAGTATGAATGAAACATCCGATATGTTGATATTGTCATGTGACATATGATGCCACAACAGTGTAAAAATTGTTGGATAATTTTAACAAAGCTACAGTTACTACAAGGAACAACATTTTTTTTCTGAGTACTTAAAGCTGCTTTAAGCATTTTAAGTTTCACGCCTCCATTTTACCATTTTGGAATATAACTGTCCCTCACACGGGCTTATAAGATACTAAAATGTCCATCATATGCGTATTTAAGAATTGCCTCACATATTGTACTTTTGAATAGTAGTATGTTAATATTATACTATTATACTAGTAATAGTGATGACGTATGCAATTTTGACACATATGCTATCCGTGTGGGTTTTTCCATAATGTTTTAAAAACTTTCAAAATGTTGTCATTCCAGAAAAAAATAGGATTTGTTTATTACTATATCTTTTTTTCACTAGTTTATATAAACAGTTACTTTCATGACCTTTCTCTTAGCGGAAACTCGTTTACTTTATGTTTATTTTTTACACAAGATTCTATTTCACATAACTTGACTTGATGTGTTGGACTTCGTTGCAATGGGGAAAACAAAGAGAGAGAAAAGAGAGAGAGAGAGAGTGAAAGAAAGAAAAAGTGATAAAACCAGAGTGATCGACAGTGATAGACAGACAATAAAAGTGAGCAAGACAGAGTGAATGAGTGACAGAGAGACAGATTACGAGTGAGACAGATTGGGGGGGCTTTAGAATTGGCTGTGCGTTCACTGTGCCGTACACAGATGGGCTGTGTGCTGGATCAATAGGTTTACTATGGCCGCTGGCCAGTGGCTGTTTCCCTTCGCTTCCTCTATCCCTCTTCCTTTCTTTTTCTCTAGCACTTTCTCTCTTTGCTGCCTGCCAGGCTGAACTCCACTCATCAATACTCTCATCGGTCTGGTCTCCGCAGCCCAGGGCTGCAACACTAATCAGATTTATTTTTAGAGGTCTAACATACACCCAGGCAAGGTTAGAGCACTGGCCTATATTTATCCCATTTTTAATCCATCTGAGCAGTTTAAGGTGGGTTTGGGAATTGAACCCATGATCTTCTGATTAGCTCAACCACTAAGCTAAAATTTCCCCATACATGTTCCAAACACATACTAATTCAAAGGCTTTTTTATATTAGAAATATGGTTTTATTTTTATGTTATTGGTTGAAATTAACACACATCAACACAAATCAGGTGCTATTTGTTTATTTTAAGCTTTATAAAAAGTTAAATCCGGAGACAAACAGTTGCATACTAAACAGGACGCCATTAAAACGCTTAAAGGCTGGTAGAAGAAGAATCCAATTTTAGCGTTTTGCACCTTTTTGCCAGACTGAGGAATTTACAATTTCACAGTTAATGTTAAGATGACAAGATGTATTTGTTTGTCTATAAAAAGAGAAAAACAAGAGATACTGGTGAGGTAGAGCTCATATAATATTAAACAAGACTATGAAGGAATTAGTTAATTAACAACGGATTATTACTGTATAAAAATTATGGATAATGTTACAATATAATTGCTGTGAAGTGAAATAAATCAATTAGCTGTTTTATTCTATTTATTATCCATCCATCCTCTGTCTATACCCGCTGATTCCTAATCAGGGTCACGGGGATCTGCTGGAGTATATCCAAGCTGTCAACCACACTCACACTCACTCCTATGGGCATGGGAATCACCAGTTCATCCAACATACATGTTTTTGGACTGTGGGAGGAAACTGGAGTAGCTGGAGTAAACCCACACAAACACGTAGAGAACATACAAACCCCACACTGAAAGACACCTGACAGGGATACAAACCTGGGACCTTCTTGCTCTGAGGCAACAGTGCTAACCACTATGTCACCGTGCTGCCCTTCATTTATCAATATTGTTAATTATTTTCTATAACATTAATAGCATAGTGTTTTATACCATCATTTGGTAATACTACTATTAATAGCACTCTTATTCTTAAGTTTTTATATATACTTTAATAATAATAAAAATAACAATTTTGCCCTCAGATACATTGAATATAGTTTACTCATTTCTCAACAACATATCTTAAAAATCAATTTAAAAATGTAGTTGCACAGTGGTTAAGATGTTGAAATGCTGCTCAGATGATTGTGGGTTTGAGGCCCAAAACCACCAAGCTGCCACTGCTGGGTCCCTGAGCAAGGCCCCAAACCTTCCACTGTTCAGATTAATTAAGAATGAGATAAATATGAGTTTCTCTAGAAAAGGACATCTGCCTAAAGCCAAAGAAGTATATAAATTAAAACTTATACAGATGCTGCGTAAGATACCCTAAGGAACACTTTCTGCCTGACCAACGTTCAGCTTTTAACGCTGATAAAAGCTTTTTTATAAAAAAAGGCGAACGTTTTAACCTAGCTTTGTTTACTCGAGTGTTAGCGTCAAGAGAAAGTGATCGGGCATCGAATAGGGACTCGGCAGAGCAGAAGTTTCCTTCACTTCCCCCGCAGGAATTCTAATTAAACCGGCTCACCTCATTAGTTAGACAGATTGAACCGATACCGAATGAGCTCACTCCCAGGAACATCTCTTATATTCACGCAAAAGTGCAGATCGTATCTCACCTTAAGCTTGGTGTGTGTATGGATTTCAGCACAAGACCTGAAACTTATTCATCTTTAAAGGATGGTGTTTAGCCCGGTGAATTTCTCAGGTTCAATAATAATGCTCGATATTCCACTCTTGAGCACAAAAGGAGCAGGAGTTAGTTTCAAATTGAGGACTTTTAGTTCGCAAAATAAGCCTTGAGCATCATGGTCCAGGTTAAGGTGGGACTGCAGCAAAATTATTGAAGAGCAGGTGTTATGGGTAATTAAGAGTGTCACACGAGAACTTTTGCAGGTTCTTAGAGTTTTGGTCTCTCTTATTAAACATTTGTTTGGTGTAAAATAAAATTGATTATTTTATAGAGGCCATCCTGATTAAACTATGGACGCTCTGCACGTAAAACAAGGATTTCATTTGGTAAACATGCATCTGACACACAGCTCTGTAAATGGCAGTGGCATCACTTACTGATCCAGGATAGCTAAATGTAGCTTGTGTGGACATTACTGCAGTACTTGCTACAAAAATCCGGCCTTATTTTTTTTTTAAAAGATCATTAGATTTTAGAGGCCACACCTCTTTCTGGCCTCAGTGTGACAGGTACAGATGCCACACCCTTTTTAGTTAGACTGACAGGCACTCACTATTCCATTTATAATATTTAAAGGGTATTGTGTGCACTATGTAATAAACAATTTAAATTGTTGATTTAAATACTGTTATTTTACCAAATGACTTGTTAAAGTTCCCACTCCATACACCGCTCATCAAATTTGAAGTGTGACACTAAGTGTGACTTTATTAGGCAGCCTTTCCAGTAATCCGGGTTCAGGCGCAAGAAGGGACTATCATTTGTTAACTTGAGCATGATTAATTGGGCTACAGTGGGATGATAGCCATGTGATCATTCCCCAGAGGACAAGTGTGTCCTCCAACCGAAAAAGAGTGATGACCCAAAATTGGGTGTAAAAGTCCACAGCTGCACGTTAGCAGTGTTTCAGCAGATCATATACATTCATGACTTTACATGCATTTTATTTAAAACCATGGGGTTGTGATGTCAAAATGCATTATGTGATATATATTTATTAAGCTTTCTCAATTTCACCACTAAAAAGGAGGTAAAGTAAAGTAAAGCAATGGTAAAATAAAGAAGGGTGGGGCAAGGGTACTTGAAGAAGGGGTGGGCTAAGAAAGTATGGCGTAAAAAAGTTAGGTAGGGGTACTTGAAAAAGACGTGATAGCTAAGGATAAAGTGAAGAGTGGGGCAATAGTAGGATGAGATAAAAAGGGTGGGGTAAGGCTACATAAAGAAAAGTAGAATGAAGAATGCTAGTGCAAAGGTAAAGGAGGAATAGGGTAAATAAGGTTTGGGCAAGAGTGAACGAAGGAGATGGAGGTAGAGTAGGGTAAAAAAAGGGTTGGTGCAAAGATAGGGTAAATAAAGATAGGGCAAAGAAGGGTGGGGCGAGTGTACGTAATAGAAGGAGTGGCTTAAGGAAGGATTGGGTAAAAAAAGGTCGGGCACAGGTAATTAAAGAAGACATGTAATACCAGCTATATAAAGAAAAGTAGAATGAAGAAAGGTAGGAAAAAGGTAAAGTGTTGACGAATGGCGTTAAGAAGGCAAGGGTAAATGAAGTAGAGGTAGAGTGAAAAAGGTGGGGCAAAAATAGGGTAAATAAGGATGGGGTGCAGAAGGGTGAGGCAAGGGTACATAAAAGAAGGGGTGGTATCAGGTGAAAAAGGAAGGGGCAAAAATAATTTGACTACGGATAAAACAGGGGAACTGAGGGCTAATGTGAAGTTGAAGTTAGGGCAGGGGTGTGATGTGATAAGGCATGGGTGAGATTAGGCAGGTTGTGATAGGATGATGCTAGACATAGCTGCAGGCAGCAAACAATAAAAGATCCTTATTCAAGGCTGTCTGTTCAGACCAGAATACACAAGGTTTGCCCCGGACAAATCTTCACCTGGGGCTATTGGATAGATTACATACACTAACAGCTGCTACAGATTATACCAACTGTATCTAACACTGACAAGAAATGAGAAGAAAAGTCTAAGAAAAAGTAATACAAATAAAAATAAGAAAAGTGAAGGACTGAGAGAAAGACAGACAGAGAGAGAGACAAAGAGACAGGGAGAGAGACAGACAGACAGAGAGAGACAGAGAAAAATCCCAAGAACATATTCCTCATAATTAATAAATGAAAAATGTTACTGCAGCTAATCAATAGAGTTGTTAGTGGGAATTGATCGGCCCGAGAATCTCTATTCTGCAGCTCTCTGAATTTCCTCCGTTCAGGAGCAGGAAGCCCCGAGAGTACCATCTGAGTGATAGACACTTAGCACACTGACCCCTCAACACACACAGACACACACACACACACATACACACAAGCATGGCGGGGAGGGAGGGAGAAATGGAGATTTAATTATCATCAGCACTAAACTGCTCTGTCATCCAGAGTCATTAGTAGCAGCTCTCTCTCTCTCTCTCTCTCTCACACACACACAAACTTCTGTGTCCTTATAAACAAATTATAGTGAGTCTTATTTCAGTCTTGGCAGAATTTTGAGGTTTGGTTCTCACACCCACAACCACATACACACAAACACACACATACATTATATTGTTTGTGTGTATATTGTTTGTTTGTGTCTAAAAGGACACTCATGTGTATGGACACATGAAGGACTAGTTAGTGTTAGGGTTAGAAAGGAGTAGGAAATGTGGGACAATGTGTGTGTGAGTGTGTGTCTGTGTGTGTACATGAGTGTGCGAAAGAGAGACAGACAGAAAGAGAGAGAGAGAGAGAGAGAGAGAGAGAAAGAGAAAATAGGCTCAAGGTCATCTGTACTCCTGGGTATTGGAGCGCAGAGATGTGATGTGACTAACAGCAGCTGTAGCACAGACAACATGTTTCTCTCTCTTTCTCCACACACACACACACACGCACACACACGCACACACACACACAATGACATGATGTGAGATGACAGTAACCTTTTTCCCTGGTAGATGCCTGACTTTTCTCTTCTGCAAAAATGGCTTCCTAACACTTTTTTTTCCAAGAGAACCCTAACTTTCTCCAGAGTTATTCAAGAACACACAACCATAATCACAAGCACACACACACACACATACACACCACCATGGCAGCACGCAGACAGACAGTGACGCCCGTGGGTATGAAAGGAAACCACCTTTCCTGTCAGCATAGCCTCCATTAGCAATAATGCAGGAGACAACAGGTCTGCTTCCCCATTAACTCTAATGGAGGGTCCAGTGACACACACACACACACATACGCTCCCAGACATAATGCACAGACACACAAACTTTTTATACACTTTATTTGGGCCCCACAATTTAGTAATAATTCATAATGTGACTGAACGTCTGGATGTTTTCAGATGCTGGATATCCACAATGTGTTCAAGCTAATCAGCGAGACGGCTAACAGTTCTGCGGATCTGGAGCCAAGCCCAGACTGGGATAACACACCACTGCGAGTCTGCGTCATAACACAGACATTCTCATATCATAAATACGCAGTGTCAGCACTTATACCGGCCTGTGTGGCAAATATGCAGAGTTGCTTACAGTTAGCATGCATTTTGCTGATTTTGTGACACTTCTTCAATCCTGATTTAATTAATACTTATTAGAAATCAAATAAACAAATTTACTGCTTTGAACTTAAGAAGCTAATTTCCAGCCAATATTATGAAATATTACATGTCTTTGTTACAACATCGTTAAATGATTTCATGGTGTTTAATAAAAAGTGGTGATGTTTAATGATCGATTGTTAGTAGTTTTTTTTGTATCACTGTCTCATGGTAGACGTTAATATTTGATGGTGTTTTATGTCTTTTTTTGATGGTTTTGTGGTAAAGTGGTGATTGTTGCTGTTGTTTGGTGTTTAATGATCATAGGTGATATGATTTATTGTGTTTATTGGCTTTTGTTGGCATATCATATTGTGTAATGCAGTTTCATAATGGACTGTTGGTGTTTGGTGGTGTTTCATGGTAGATGTTGATGTTTGATAGTGGATTATTGGTGTTTTTATGGTGTTTCATGGTAGATGTTGATGTGTGATAGTGGATTATTGGTGTTTTTATGGTGTTTTATGGTAGATGTTGATGTGTGATAGTGGGTTATTGGTGTTTCATGATAGATGTTTGTGGGTGGTGATGTCTCATGTTAGATGTTGATGTTTGATGGTGTCTGTTAGTGTTTAATGAACAGTGGTGATAATTTGACGGTAAATCATGGTAGACTTAGGTGTTTGATGGTGGATAGTAGGTGTTTGATGGTATCTCATGGTAGATGTTGGTGTTTGGTGGTGTATTATTTATGTTTAATGACTAGTGGTGGTGTTTTATGATTGATGTGGTGTATGGTGGTGTCTCATGGCATATGATGATGTTTGATGATGTCTTATGTTAGATGTTGGTGTCTGTTTGCATGTTTTACTTACTATACAGGTAGTAAGATTGATTCAATGTGCTGTACAATAACAACAGCTAGTAAGCAAATAAAAAGCATCACATCAGAGAACAAGAACTACTACATAAGATCAATCTGCGTAATCAAAAGCCAAGTCTAAAGAAAACAATCACAAATTTCTTTTAAAAGAGCCCAATGTAGGTTAAAAAAAACTAAGAAGTACAGGCAAGCTATTAGGGCCACCACTAAAAAATGCCTGGTCACCAATCAATTTTAATTTTTTGTCCTAGGGACATCTAAAAACATCTAATTTGATGACATTATATTCCATTTAGTTTCATGTACATGTAGAAAATCAGTTAATAAAGAGGAAGTAAAGCCTTATATACTAAGATAATAATAATACATTTAAAATTGAACTGGAAGGTAATGTAAAGTAGCTAAAATAGGTGGTATATGCACTAATTGTAAGTACAACAGCGCCTGAGTATCATTGCAAAACAATGAAAAGAGACTCTATGCCTTTTAAAAACAGAACCTAAGGGCAACATATACAGTAAGAACAAGACTGAACAAAGAATTGAACCTTGGGGAACACCAGGGTTCAATAGAACAGATTTGGAGTAAAATTGACTGATACAAACTGAAAAGGTGCTATTAGAAAGTAATGTTCTAGGCCAATAACAAGTATAGTGTGATCAATTGTTCAAATGCTGCACTTTAGTCTAACACTTGGAGTCACCAGAGTCAATACATAATAAAAATAGCATTTAATGCTGTACTTGATTTGAACTGCCTTAGATAAAAATACATTTTAAATTAGGAGGTTAGTTTAATAAACTATTTTTTCAAGAACGGGGATTAAAACATGCAGCAGCTACTCCTGATGTAAGATGCGATGGAATCACCACAGCAATTTGTAGGTTTCAACTGAGCAATTATCGTTGATAAAGACTAAAGTGAAAACGGAGAAAATAGATTAAGAATCACAGACATGTTACCGGTGGATAAAGAGTCAACAGAACTGAGCACAATCTGCATTCTAATATGGTTACGCTTCTAAACATAGAATTTTAACAAATCATCATATGCCATCGCACAAAGAGCAGCACAAGTAGCAGAAGGATGTATTAAAAAATTGATTGTATTAAACAGAACTTCTTACTTCTCATTATTATACACAGAATTATACTTCTCATTATTCTCATTATACCTCAAGATTCACTAAGCAAAATTTTGCCGAATTGTACAGCAGTTACTCCTGTAATATTTTGTATATCACCTGTTACAACTCTTAGCTCGTAACAAAGCTATAAACTTGAATATATATATATAATATATATATATATATAGTAAATATATTAAAAGCCTCATTTACATCACTTTTAAGAACAGTGTACGGTTTACTGTACAGTGGTGGTGTTAATGTTTGTTGGTAAATGTAACTCACAATCAGGTGAAGTGTTGGCACGTGTGCGTGAGGGTGTGTATACATGCCTTGTATGTGTGTGTAAGCAGTTCATTTGAATTTATTAGCCGTGGGAACAACGGGGGAGGGGCTAAATTATCAAATCATATTGTTCCTTTAGCTACAAGCCCACGGTGCCAAAACGGCATGTAAGTATTGACAAATCAATAAATACTGCATCACAAATCGACACAGTAAGCCGCATAACTGCAGCCGAGAGTGATTACATACCAGCAAAAAAGCGCAAGCAGGCACACGCGCACACACAAATACACACACTCACACACATAAAATGTATTGATACAGAGATAAATAACCATACACCAGGCAAGACATAGTAAAAATGTCTAATCGAGAAATATTTCTAAAGCCCAAACAATTTTTTGGCTAATTAAGTATCTCCGTTAGCGTGTTTTGGGGAAACACATCACCGCAGTGCAGATGGCGTCTTGCTGCACCCTGCTCCGCTAATCATTTCCAGGTCACAGCTTTAGCTACTAAGCACTTAGCTCAAAAAAGGTCAAGGAGAAAAAAGTCAAATCACATCCCTTTTTTGCTCCACCCCCACTGCCCACTTTCGCCTCCTCCTCCTCTGCCTCCCTCCATTTCTCTCTTCCTTGCACTCCATTCCACCGCCACCTGCCACGCCACAACGGCCCTCTTTTGGCTAATCAATGCTCTATTAATTATCATCATGAAGTAGTGGCTCATGGAATCTGCTCTTCTTTACGCCTCATTAGCAAAGAGCACTTATCGCCGCTGTCAATCAAACAGAGGAAGTCCTACAAGCACTGAACCCCCAGCACAGCTTCATCAGAGGAACTCAAATGATTACGCTGCAAGGGTTAACTATCTATATGTCTATATGTTTATTTTATTTTTAACCTTTAATTAAGTAGTTAAATTAATTTTTCTCAATGATTGAAAAGCCTTTTATAAATAAATTGATCATTTTAAAAATGTAATTATAGATTAAGGTTTAATAAAGTTGAGGGTGTTAGATTAAATATACCATAAAGTAAAACTTTCAGTAAGGTTATTACTATTTGCTTGTAGAAAATATATATTTTTTTAATCCTTTAATAAAAAAAAGTAATTATTTAGCATAATATTTTTTTGATTGCATAATTACATTAAATTAAATCAAAATAAATCAAATAATGAATAAAAACTAATTACTAATTGGTTTAAGTATTGAAACAGGCTTTAATGCAAATCGTAACAAAGCAAATAATTTTTCTTTACATTTCTTGCTTATTTTATTTTATCTTAAATAAAAATAATTTTGAAAACTATTAACATATCATAATTTTTTTATTTACTACTATTTACATGTTTCTACATAAAACAAATTACTATTAAATGATAAATTAAGAAGATACAGCAGCGTTGTTAAAGAATAATAATGCAACTTAATATTGTCTACAAATTCCAGCCAACACAATGTTGAGTTCTAATAATGTATTAAGCTCAAACTGTGATTTAGGAAGTAACCCAGCGAACTGTTGGAGTTTACGGTCTTAAAGCTTTAGAGCTCACTTGAGCCCCGTATTCGCCGAAGCCCACTCCGTTCCCATTTCCTGTCGAGTGTATCCTGTTTCCTCACTATCGATTACCTGCTCCTTCTGCATTTTAATGCCTGTTGTGTGCAGCCGGAACGGTTCACATACCACACCACACACCACACACACACACACACACTAACCTTGCTGTAGGTAAAAAACTGATAACAAGGAAATCCACAGCGCTTAGCTAATATCTTATTTGTTTAATGGTTATCATCATTTTCATGTTTCGCTGTTCTCTGATTCTCAAATCCGCTGTGTCTAAAAGTGTTAATTAAGTGTTTTGTAATTGAAGATCAACCAATATTAATTTTTTTTATAATCAATACCGATCCTGATTATTTGCAAGCGATAACTGATATGCATAGCCGATATTTATTTTACTTTACAACAGTATGGACCTGAACAAACAGATTTATTTATAACACTGTCAATTTTATTTTCTTATAGTAAACACAACGAAACCACTATTATTTCTACATCAATGTCTAAAGTCTAAACTAAAAATAACAAAAAATAAATATAAAAAAAGAATGCATAAATATTTTAGACAAATAAAAAAAAATAGTAAAAAAAGTTCCTTTACTGTAGTTTAGTATCCCAGTTAGGCAGAACTCACAGTACATTATTTGCTAGTACGTTGAATAAAGCATCAGCAAATCAGGTTACTTTGACTACTAGTGCAGTTGTTGATGTCTCTCTATTCACGGTGCGATGCTGTAACCACGCAGAGGTGAACTAAGATAGGGGTTCCAAACAAAATGAATATGAGGTCTCGGAAAAGATTATATATATATGTATATCTTCATTACGTAGATAAAACATACAAAAAGTCATTAAAACATTTAATAAAAATAGGTTGTTTATTTTTTACAATTATTTTAAAATAATTAAAAATAACTTATTCTTTACCAAAATATCGATCTCCATCTCTATGGCAGAAAACACAATACTGTACAATACAATCCTAAAGATACACTACAATAATAATATTTACAGAAACGGATCGTCAGCTTCTAAACACTACATAATCCATGCTGCTGCTAAGTGCAACCAGTGCTAACCTGTTCTCCAGTAACACTATTAGTAATTGGAGTTTTACCAGTAGAACAAAAATAGTACTTCAACAAAAATAAACTGAAAGAAAGAGCAAAAAAAACATCTGTTTGTTATATCCAGTACTCCAAATGCAGGGTCTCAGGCAATTGCCTCTGTTTACACAGGGTTATAAGATGTATTTTTGTAGCAAACCTTACTGAACTACAGCAGCATTAATAGGACTAACCAACTAAATCACATTCTAATAATAGGATACCAATTCTGCTTACACAGATCAGGTAACGGATATATGTTTGCATGCACTAAGAAGTTAATGTCATGTGTAAACCTCAGTGAAATAGGTAACAAAATCTCCTTACGAGTAAAAGTTTTCAACAATATGTGTTTCCTTTAAATGTTTACTAGGGGTGCCAAAACTTTTTTATAAAAAAACCTATCCTTATAAGGTTGTGATACTTTTTTTTATATAGAAATAATTTCATCTAGGTCTTAAATGAACAGGAAATTGTGTGTAATGTTGTTTGGTAGTTTTAAGGAAGGGTGCCAACAATAACAGGCAGGGTGGAAACCATATTGCAGACATATGGCAGTGCAGCATGGAGCGGCGTCCACTCTGCTCTCCAGAGATGCCTCTTAACCAGGCGTCCATGTCAAGAGGCCGTCGCCTCTCAATCTGAAACGCTAAGACGCACATGTGATGCTAACCAGCTCAATCTGGCACTCGGTCACACCCTTAGTGACACACATACAGACACTTTGAGCAGCAAACATCTTCCTGTAAGGCCTAGGAGCAGTACTACGCTATGTGTGTGTGTGTGTGTGTGTGTGTGTGTGTGTATGTGTATGTGTATGTGTGTATCTTACTGCACATGCTCAACACCCCCTCAGAAAGCCTCTACAATCTCCTCTGGGGGCTTCAAGAGTCCTAGGGCTCTTAAGGGGTCTGCTAATCCCCTGCACTAGTCACAACACACACCGAGTTTCACTGGGAACTATTAGCACGTCTTGCTAAAGCTAGCGCCATCGATCCGGCAATCCGCCTTAAAGAGCAGATTCAGTGCTCGGTCACAGCCGGTGGTTATGAGACGGAAATCAAATCCGTGCGTAGATAGAGGGGCCGTTAATGGACTTGAAGAATGCAGGCGGATGATCCCTCATACACACACACACACACACACACAGAGGGAAATAAAAGGGGAGTCACTTGCCAATCTTCCCTTAATATCATTCGTTTAGCCTGGACATGAAGAAACGCCTCAGTGAATTCATCGCACATTAGCTTTCCCGAGCAGTCCATCGACACACAGCGCCGAACAAGGGTCATTCGATACCGCGGCCCACCGCCAGCCTCTCAGCATCAAACAAAAAGAAGAGGACGATCAATAACGAACTTGTAATGCATCGATAAATCAGATATCAAATATTAATCAAAACAACTCGCCGCTGGTTTAGCATCTATTGGATTTGTTCTCTCGAGAGCACTGGAGGTGAGGTGAGGCAAATTGTTTTACAAATAGTTTTCATCATCCAAGAAAGGATTTTATGGACAGTGGTGTAATGTAGCATTGAGACTTGAAAAAGAAATGAAAATCCTAAATGAGAAAGAAAGCAAGATGGAACGGGTAACATTAAAAATAAAGGCCTATCAGATCTTACTAAAGGAGGTGTGTCTTTTGTGCCTATCAGGACTTACTAGGAGCTGTGTTCTTTGTGCCTATCAGGTCTCATTGAAGGAGGTGTGTTCTTTTTGCGTATTGGGTCTTATTAATGTAGCCTAGACCTTTGTGCCTATTGGTTCTTATTAAAGAAGGTGTGTCCTTTATATCTATTAGGACTTATTAAAGGAGGTGTGTCCTTTGCACCAATCAGGTCTTACTAAAGGAGGTGTGTCTTTTATGCCTATCGGATCTTATTTAAGTATGGTGTGTCCTTTGTGCCTGTCAGGGCCTTATTAAAGGAGGTGTGTCCTTTGTGCCTATCAGGTCTTATTAAGGACGACGTGTCCTTTGCGCCTAGCAGATTTCATTAAAGGATGTGTGTCATTTATGCCTATCAGGTCTTATTAGGGAGGTGTGTCCTATCAGGTCTTTAGGTGTGTCCTTATGCCTATCAGTCAGTCTATTAGGTCTTAGGTGTGTCCTTAATGCCTATCAGGTCTTATTAGGGAGGTGTGTCCTTAATGCCTATCAGGTCTTATTAGGGAGGTGTGTCCTTAATGCCTATCAGGTCTTATTAGGGAGGTGTGTCCTTAATGCCTATCAGGTCTTATTAAGGGAGGTGTATCCTTTATGCCTATCAGGTCTTATCGAAGGAGGTGTGTCCTTTGTGCCTATCATGTCTTATTGGAGGAGGTGTGTCCTTTGTGCCTATTGGTTCTTATTAAAAGAGGTGTGTCCTGTGTTTCTATCATGTCTTATAAAAGATGGTGTGTCCTTTGTGCCTATCGGGTCTTTGTGCTTTTCAGGGCTTTATTAATTTAAGTCTCTAATGAAATGTTGTAACATTTAGGTCTCAATTAAGAAACACATGACCTTTGTGCCTTTTAGGTCAAACAGTAAGAGATGTGTTTTGAGATTGTTTCATTCGGGTTCTAAGAAATGAGGCGTGGCCTTCGTGCCTCCCAGTGACTAATGATGTAGGCGTGGCCTGGGTCTTTAGGGTTTAAATGAAAAGGGGTAAGGGCCAGTGTACGAGGTGTCGCCATTGTGTCTGTTGTTCCTAATTATGGCAGTGCAGTCTTTGTTCCATTAAAGCAGGTGTGGTTTTGTGTTTCTCAGGTCTCACTAGTAAAGTTGTAGCCTCTGTAGCTGCTGTTTCCATTAAAGTGGGTGGAGTCTAAGCGGCTACACATCCTGCCAAAACTAAATCATAAAAATGATCTTCTGTTGTGCTGCGGGTTCGGGATCCAGATCCGAAGGTGATGAAAATCTGGGCATTGTCTGAGAAATACACACACAAACACACACACACACACACACACACACACACTACATTTAAGACTTGTCTTTGTGTGTAAATGTGTGTATGAGAGGATGCACTCATGTGGTGCTTGCCGCTGCGCTTGAGACTCTGGTCTCCTTCTGGACACTCAGCATGACTGCAGAACCCCATCGATCAGACAGGAGCAGCCAAGCAAACACACACACACACACACAAACACACACACATGCACAGACACCACCTTTTCCCCATTCTTTTGGAGTGCATTTGTCTTTTTTCCTTCACTTTTTATTATCCTTCATCCTCGACAAGTACATGTGGCACTAAGCTGCTTTTTAAAGCCCTGCTAAAAATCTAACATGTTACCATCTCTGTCCCTCCCTCTCTCTCTCTCTTTCTCTCTGTGTCTTATTCCCTCACTCTCTCTTTCCCTCTCTCTCTCTTTTCATACTCTAATCCCTCTGTTTGCAAGATCAATCACTCAATACTGCTCTCGGCAAGGAAGTCCTCTCTTTTTTTATTGAAAAACCATCTTTTACTTCTGACTAACTTCCTTTTTATGAGGTTCAGGCAATCTTTATATAGTGTTCTCACTCTCACACTCTCACTACAGTTGTTATACACAAACACACACACACACACACAAATATATATATATGCATGGTGATGCTTTCCTTTGATGAGATATTTGGTGATGTTGACGTAAATCAGAATCAGTATTTGGAGGAAATATGGATCAATCTGTGTTTAAGATATAAAAAGGTTCCAGTGCAATTTTGCTCTTATAAAAACTGCTATAAATGGAACAGCGGTTCATGCAAAAACTAAAGAAACAAACTTTCAAAAGAAATGACATGTGATTACAGTAAATCAAAACCAATATTTATCAAGAATACGTTTGAATTAAAAATTGTATACCCTGACAAACATAATAATCTTAATTTTTCTTAATCTAATCTAATCTAATCTTTTTTTCTCTAGTCTACTGATTCCTGAGAAGTCATCAGGCTGCTTACAGACGCTGAGAGAATCCGATCTTCTCCACATCTTCTCTACTAACGCTTTAACTTCAACAATCTCTTCTCATTGGTTTGATTCGAATCAGGAGGCTTTTGGATTCTCCTGACGTTCTCCAGCTGAACCAGTGCCTATAGATGCTCGGCTCTAATTAAATAAAAGCTGCTGTTCTTACATTTCTGTTTAAGATAAATAACCCTTGAGGAGAATAATCCCTACAAAGGCTGCAATTACACTGCTCAATTCTGATTTGGTGACTACATCTGATTTTTTTAATGAGCCGCTTACATTATCTTTTAAAACTGACCCGTATCTGATATCTGCATTTACACTGTATCTCACTATAGTCAAATATAGTTAAGTATAATAATTTAAAATAAAAATAAACCATAAAAACAATCCTGATGTTTAGTTTAATTTAACATAATTTGTTAGAAGACAAAAACTTCCATTAGATAATTTTTTATTTATCTGTATTGATCGCGATAAAAGTTAATTATTTTCCTTTAACCACATGACACAGAGTGGTTCATGTCTCGTATACTTCAGGAATTAGGGCACGATTTTTAATTTATAATAGATTAATCAATGTCATGTAGGTTTTTTTTGACATTTATAGTTCTAGTCTTTTTATACAGCTGTAAACATCTGTATAACAAGCTTCTATATATATATCTGTATACCAGCTTCTGTCCTTTCTCCTGCTTTTATATTAATAAGAGAAGAAGTTTTTTATATTAATAGAAAGCATAAAGAAATTATTTCTGACAGATTCACACATTCACACTAATCAGGACAGAAAACACAGCTCTTTGTGGATAGATTGCTTGTTCTTTAATAAATGTGTGTGTGTGTGTGTGTGTGTGTGTGTGTGTGTGTGTGTGTGTAAGACATTTTAGTTGTTCATGCTGACGCAGACAAACGAGCAATGGGTTGTCTAAGCGGCACTCTGCCTCCTAAGCAAAGCAGAAAACAGTTGCATGAGCAACTGAAAAGTCACACACACACACACACACACACACACACACACACACACACACACACGCACACAGTCCTGCTCACATTCATTTTATCTTTTAGTGTGGCTCACATCAATTCCGGCTGAGTGTTTCTTATTATTCATCATGGAAGGAGTCTCCAGTGTCAGCAATACACCTCCACTAACACTTAAAGATCCACTCCACTCAGTGACTCCACCACTACTTCACTCAGTGACTCCTTCACTCCTCCACTCAGTGACTCCTCCACTACTCCACTCAGTGACTCCTTCACTCCTCCACTCAGTGACTCCTCCACTCAGTGACTCCTCCACTCAGTGACTCCTCCACTCAGTGACTCCTCCACTCCTCCAGTCAGTGATCCCTCCATGCCTCCACTCAGTGATTCCTCCACTCAGTGACTCCTCCATTCCTCCAGTCAGTGACTTCTCCACTCAGTGACTCCTCCACGCCTTCACTCAGTGACTCCTCCACTCCTCCAGTCAGTGACTCCTCCACGCCTTCACTCAGTGACTCCTCCACTTAGTGACTACTCCAATTAGTAACCCCTCTATTTCTCCACTTAGTTACTACTCTACTTCTTTACTCAATGACTCCTCTACTCAGTGACTCCTCCACTTTTCCACTCAGTGACTCCTCCACTCCTCCACCCAGTGACTCCTCCACTCCTTCAATCAGTGACTCCTCTACTCCTCCACTCAGTGACTCCTCCACTCAGTGACTCCTTCATTCCTCCACTTAGTGACTCCTCCACTCCTCCACTCAGTGTCTCCTCCACTCAGTGACTCATTCACTCAGTCACTCCTCCACTCAGTGACTCCTCCATTCCTCCACTCAGTGACTCCTCTACTCATTCACTCAGTCACTCCTCCACTCAGTGACTCATCGGTTCTTCCACACAGTGACTCCTCCACTCCTCCACTCAGTAACTTCCTCCACTTAGTGACTCCTCCACTCAGTGACTCCTCCACTCAGTGACTCTTACTCTCCTCCACGCCTTCACTCAGTGACTCCTCCACTCAGTGACTCCTCCACTCAGTGACTCCTCCACTCAGTGACTCTTACTCTCCTTCTTTTCTCTGCTCAGTGACTCCTCCACTCTTCTACTCAGTGACTCCTCCTCTCCTCTATTCAGTGACTCCTCCACTCAGTGACTCCTTCTCTCCTTTACTCCTCCACTCAGTGCCTCCTCCACTCAGTGACTCCTCAATTCCTCCAATCAGTGACTCCTACTCACCTCCACTCCGCCATTCAGTGACTCCTCCAATAGTAACTCCTCCACTCCTTCACTCAGTGGCTCCTACTTTCCTCCACTCCTCTAATCAGTGACTCTTCCACTCATTATTTTAAAATAAAAGAGACAGGAGACAAGTGTAATAAAATATGTTTTTCAAGTCGATTAAAAATAAAAATAATGAAAAATAGAAACTATAAAATTGATGAATATTAGTGAAGTTACAAAGAAAGAAGAAAGACAGAAAAAAAGATTTGTGTTAACTGCAGACTTACAGCTACTATTTGCACTTTCACCTGGACTGACACACACACACACACACTTTGCCCCAGACTGCTGTTAACCTGCATACAGAGCAGATTGCCACAATTAAGCTTCCTGAAGATCAGAACCGCTCTCTGTTTAGGCTGCGGCCACAATGAGGTTCATCCAGCATGAATAATTAACTGTGCAAACAGTAAACGACTGACAGACAGACACACACACACCTATTCACATACAGAGAGAGAGAGAGAGAGAGAGAGAGAGAGAGAGAGAGAGTCAATTTTGCTGGTTGGACTCATTTAACTGAGGAAACAGATTTTATCTTTAAGTGCATCTTAAGAGATGCAAAGATGAGAGGACAAAATGGGCGAGAGACATCAATAGAGAAAGAGAGAAGGCGCTAAAGAGAAAGAGAGAGAAAGAGAGACAGAGCAAGATCAAGTGAGAGAAAAGAGAGAGAGCGAGAGAGAGAGAGAAAAGAGAGAGAGAGAGAGAGAGAGAGAGAGAGAGAGAGAGGTGTATATCAGTCCCGTGTGTGATGTTCAGGTTAGAAGCAGTCTGATGATTTGATGAGACGAAGTTCCTTCGATTATAGAAATTTCACCTTACAGTTTCCACTGATATTTAACACAATTTGAAACAGAATTTCACGAGTTTTTGATTTTATTAATTTTCCTTTTTTTAATCGCTTTTCATTTA
>VCAZ01000019.1:6465000-6482500 GCA_005784505.1 Bagarius yarrelli | reverse complement strand
CCTCCTCCTCCCCAGCCTCTCCTGTGGGGTTTTCTTCTCTTCCTCGTATATTTCAGCGCTCTGCTCTCGTCCTGCTGCACTGTAAAAGCATTGATTGTGGGCGGAGCCTCACCACAGTCTCTAAAGTGAGAGAACTCGCTGCTCAAAGATGAACACAGTTACAATTCATTTAGAGCCGATCGATAAACACCAACAGGTACTGAGGGACACACCTCTCCTTCTTCTTCTTCTTCCTCTCGTCTCCATTTCTCTTCTCTTCTTTTTGTTCTCTTCTTCTTGTTCTCTTCTCCATTTTTCTTTTTTTTTCTTTTCTTTCCTTTTTTCTTCTCTTCTCTTCTCTTCTTTTCCTCTTCTCTTCTCTTCTCTTCTCCTTTCTTCTCAGGAGAAAAAACAATATAATGTGTGAGACAGTCATGTGTGTGACAGCACAGTTTGCATGTGTGTGTGTGTGTTAATGACTCCCACTTTGCTGTTTGCTGCTGTGAGTTTGATATTCAGTGACTCTGTATGTGACCTTTTGGTATTTGTGTGAATCGAGCGTTCCTCTCTTCAGCCCATTATACTCCCTGTCACCTCCAGATAGCTGAACACACACACACACACACACACACACACACATACACGCACACTCCTGCACCATATTCTTTGTTAGAGTGTTGGGTTGGAGCTCGGTGCTCTAGTTAGGATGAGGAAATCGGCAGCTTCTGCCGCTTATTGATTTTTGGCCTGAAATGAGCGAGTGAAAGGTCAGAGGTCATCCTAAACAGGTCAGCATCCACTCCATATTAGTGTCATGTCTTTTTCTTAGCAGCTACGGTGTCTCTCTCTTTCTCTCTCACTCTTTATTGATCCCAGTATTTGGGTTTAAAGAAATGCATATTAAAGCTAGTAGTTTAGCATTGTGTGTGTGAGTGTGTGTGGTTGTTTGTCTGTATGCGTGCCTGTGATAGACTAGTGATCTGTCCAGGGTGTATTCCCTGTCATTTGCCCAATGAGAGCTGGGATAGACTCCAGCAGATCCCTGTGACCCTGATTAGAAATTAGCGAGTAGAGACAGTGAATGGATGAATGGATGGAAGCCAGGACAAGGGGTGGGGTTAGTGAAGGATGGGCGTGTTTCTAATTTGCATACAGTCCTTTAGGTCGTTAAAAACATGTTGTTGTTTTTTTTTACCAAAATTGATTTTTAATGATTAGCGACTTCATCTAGCTTTGAACTTTGACCTGGAAATTTCTGAACTTCTTTCATCTGAGCCAATAAAAAGTAAGGAGGCGGGGACTGTTGATTGACAAACTTTATGATTCCCTGTTAATACATGCGATTTTGTCAGGGTCGATGAGTCGATGTTTTAGTGATCGAAACCCACACATTTCACATGTGATCAGATTTATCAGGTGTGTGACAACTATGCTTATAAGTCCTAAAGCCCTGCAATTAAAGCCTAATCACATCGAGTTAACTGAATAGGAACATAAATAAGAAATCGAATACATACATACACATTTGGAAAAATAAGTAACAGTTCTTTTTTAAATAAGATATTGTGGAGATATCTTCTGCACCAGCAGCTACCTTATGCTAGCTTTGACTTGTTAGCAATGTTTGGCACATCCATTTGTTGTCCGATGTTTCCCTACTGATCCACAGCTGTATTCATTTTGAGCACTTTAATATTTTTACACACACTTTCTTATAAATAAAGAATCGGGTTAGATGCTCTTTAAGAAGTAAGAACACCCCACTCACATGAGGGACAAGTTGCCTTGTTGTTAGCGCTGCACCATCTGATCAGTCAGATGATGGTAATGATGATGAAGGGGGTCTAACGTCTGATCCGAAGCTTTAATGAAACCACAGAGACTCATCAGAGTGCAGTTACAGGTCATTAGTCCAGGGGTTCGATGGTGGAGACTGTTTTATGGACTGGGGTCTGAATTTTTAACTTTAATCTTCGGCATTAAACATTGGCGTATCAAAAGAGCTGTGAGGAAACGCCGACATCAAAACAGCAATGTTTACTTTTTTCCCCGTCTCTTTTTAAAAACTTGAAATTATTCAGTTAAACAAACTCGCCAGCAGGGACAAAAACAACAGCGTCTCGGTTCCTCTATTGAACACAAAACATCCTTTCATTCTAAGCCACCTGGAGGGTCAGTGTCCTGCAGAGTTTAGCTCCAACTTGCCTGATAAACACCTGTCTGTACGTTTCATGCGTACCCACAAGGCATATCTAGCTCAGGTGTGTTTGATTGGGGTTGGAGTTAAACCCTGTACAACATCCTATAAATAATATTATCAAAGATCTCTTATGACATTGATGTAGGATTCTTTGGATTTATTGGTTTAGGATTTATTTCTATACAAACATGTTGATTATTAAAACTTTCTGTACAATTAGAACCGTTTTGTTAAAGGAATCTCAGTTCAGTAACATCACAAGTTTTTTTTTTTTGTATTTTATCTATGAAAAAGAGGAGAGAAAAATCAGACAGACAGAGGTAGAGAGGGAAGATAGACCGGTGAGAGTTTAGACAGACAGAGGGATAAAGTAGGCCAAAAAGGGGACGAGAGCAAGAATGTAAGACAGACAGACAGACAGACAGAGAGACAGACAGAGAGTAGGAGACATTGAGCGACAGCTAATAGCTGAATAAAAAGCAACTATTGGAAGTCTATACGGATTAAAACAGTCATGTTAATGCTGTAGATGTTTTGGCAGAACAACATGCAGCTGGATTCATAAAAACAGAAGCAAATCGTACATTTTCTACTAAAATCTGTATCTGTTTCAGGGGCGCAAACCATTTAACTGCAATACAGCTAGGGTAAATTGTCCCATGGGTGCACAAACTTTTGCACTGAAACAATTGTAAAGATGTGAGTGTAAAGACGGCTGTGATATTGAACGTCTGTGCATGTCCTGGCTCTGTAGCCTGTGTGTGTGTGTGTGTGTGTGTGTGTGTGTGTGTGTGGAATCACCTTGAAAACTCGTGTCAGATATCTTTCATTTTATTGAACACAGATTTGTACACAGCTTTACAGTACAATTCAATAGATTCAGTAACTGTTAGCATTTTTTACACACACACGCACACAGGTGCTGTTGGTGATGATGCTCAAATACGCAAATGTGTTATCACTTTTTTTTTGTGTTTGTGTAGCTATAGTGGCTATGGTGTTTACAGACAGCAAAAGAATGCAGAAGAGAGGAAGAACAAAGACAATCAGAAAGAAGAAGAAGAATAGATAAGATCAGAGTATGACTGTGGAAACAGAAGAAGAAAAGAGAAGAACACAGAAGAAGAACAGGACATCCAGTTAGCCATGAACACCTTTGCGGCTTTCTGTTGTTTATTTAGTTCATACAGAGATGATGACGATGATGATGACGACGATGTCACAATGACGGTCGATGAGTAAAGATGCAGAACTGTAGGAATGAAGGATGCTCTCTCTCTCTTTCTCTTTCTCTCTCTCTCTTGCATGTGAAGTCATGGAAGCAATGACTACTTTCATCATTCACACACACAAACTTGCGCACGCACACATACACAGAAATATTTGTCAAAAATAGTCTTTAGTACCTTCATTTATTTTGTGTTTGTATCTACAGCACATGGCATGTGTGTGTATGTGTGTTTTAGCAGGCTTGACAGCATTAGCAACACACTAACTCCAAATGCCCAGATAAGAAAAGCTACTTCGATAAATACATCACAACGTCTCAACAACACGAGCAAAATTCCACAATAACAAAAACGAGCGCTGGACGAGACAAAAGCAATAAATAACAAAACAACTCGACAAGATCCGATCAGGCGACGTCCCACTGATGCGGCAAGACGAACCAATCAACAACATTTGACATGATAATGTTTACCCACTACACACTTTCAGTGATAAGTCAGACCAGGACTTAAGGCCACGCCCACATGGTATGAAAAGGGGCAGTTTATAGAGGGGGTGGAGTTTGCAGAATTACAGGAAGTGATTAGGGCCATAATTTATGCCATAACAGGGAGTGGCCCTATCCATCAGCTATGCCAAACAGGAAGTGGATTTATTTATAATTCACAGCCAAAATAGGAAGTGGATTCATTAATAAGTCTAGACCAATACAGGAACTGAATTTATTAAAGATTAAAGTGTAAAACAGAAAGTGGTTTCAACAAAGTTTTTGAAGTGACTAACATGAACTGGTTACGGTTTTGTATTTATTACTGCATGACATTGCAATATTTATCCATAATGATAAGTAACTTCCATAAAACCAGTTCCTGCTATCACTAATGTTCCACTTGCAACACGATAAAAATAAAGCTTGTTACATTACCAAGAAATTACAGAACAGGAAGCGTCCAAACTCTTGACTACGGCGTGACAGGAAGTAGACAGACATTTTTTTTCACAATGACACCAGTGCAGATGGTGGCTCTGGTCCATTTTGGTCTGGTTGAAATGTGAGAAAGGTTTCAGTACCTCATGCAGGAAGAGTTTCGAAGCTCACACACAGATCACAGGTTTACAAAGGGTTAGGGGGAAGGAGGAGCACAGGGGCCCTAGGGAGATCAGGTTATGTGCTAGAAACACATTTGGTTCTCTTTTGCTATGTGCAAATAAAATAAAACTTCTTTTAACCCTTTTAAACTTTTTAAAAGTCCCCTGTTGATCTTTTAACTCCTTCACAACTCACAACGATAATGAAGATTGTCCAAAATTCTTCATCATCAATAAACTACTGGACACACGGAAACATTAAAAGTGTTTAAATAAAATGCAAAATGAAAAAAAAACAACAACGATGTAAACACACTGAAAGTGTTGAATAAAGGTCTGCTCTCGCGTTCTGTTTGCTCGGTGTTTGAGCGGTCCTGAAGGTCTCAGCGACAGACTGAGCTCGGTACTGCCTTGAGCTTCCTCACACCATAAAGCGGTGCTCTTTGCCATCGTGGGCCATCAGAATGACGTTGCGGTTGGAGGTCCAGATGAGTCGAGCCAGTTTAAGGGAATTCTGAGAGCCGGGAGACGCCGGTTGCACCGGAGGGACCTGATAGGTCTTAATGCAGCGCAGCTGGGGGGCGGAGTTTAGCATCCCAATACTACCCAAGAGCGAGGTGTTCATCTGGACAACACACACACACCACAAACACACCGTGTAAGTCAGTATGTCAATATCTACTGTAAGTCAATGAGTGAGTCAGTAAGTTAACCAGCAATTCAGTGTGTCAGTAATTATGTCAGTAAGACAGTATTTAAATCTGTGTCAGTAATTAAGTCAGTAAGACAGTATTTAAATCAGTGTGTCAGTAATTAAGTCAGTAAGACAGTATTTAAATCAGTGTCTCAGTAATTAAGTCAGTAAGACAGTATTTAAATTAATGTGTCAGTAATTGAGTCAGTAAGACAGTATTTAAATCAGTGTCTCAGTAATTAAGTCAGTAAGACAGTATTTAAATAAGTGTCTCAGTAATTAAGTCAGTAAGACAGTATTTAAATCAATGTATCGGTAATTAATTCAGTAGGACAGTATTTAAATCAGCGGTCAAATTATGTCGAAACAGTATTTAAATCAGTTCAAGTCATTAATTAAGTCAGTAAGACAGTATTTAAATCAGTTCAGTATTCAGTCGTAACAGTATTTAAAATAATTGTTCATATTAAGTCATTAAGACAGTATTTAAATAATAGTATGTCAGTAGACAGTTTTAATCATGTCTCAGTAATTAAGTCAGTAAGACAGTATTTAAATCAATGTATCGGTAATTAATTCAGTAGGACAGTATTTAAATCAGCGTGTCAGTAATTGAGTCAGTAAGACAGTATTTAAATCAGTGTCTCAGTAATTAAGTCAGTAAGACAGTATTTTAAATCATTCGTAATTAATTCAGTAAGACAGTATTTTTAAAATCAGGTGTCAGTAATTTCAGTAATTAAGTCAGTAAGACAGTATTTAAATCAGTGTGTCAGTAATTATGTCAGTAAGACAGTATTTAAATCAGTGTGTCAGTAATTAAGTCAGTAAGACAGTATTTAAAACAGTGTGTCAGTAATGAAGTCAGTAGGACCGTATTTAAGTGTGTGTCCTCACCTGCCAGAAGCAGATGTGGCTGTCTGCATTGGAGTATGTGGCCAGGTAGCGCCCGTCCGGAGCAAAGGACACGGCAGTGATTGGACCTTTATGACCATGAATGTGCTGAGGAGAGAAAACACATACGCACATGTAGAGAAACACATCTATAATTTTGTGATGATGCATGTCACTCATTGTGCTGTGTGTGTGTGTGTGTGTGTGTCTGGGTGTGGCAACCAATATTCCTTCAGTTTCTATGTTCTGCTTGTTCTCCTACTGCTAATTACCTGTATCAGGTGTGATCAGTCAATCAGAAGCTAGGAGATACCAAGTCACTTGGATTTTTTCCATTCCCCCCCTTTAAACTGAGATGGTATCTTCCAGCTTTTTATTGCCTGAATACACCTTATGCAGGTAATCAACAGTGCAGGGTAGAACAGGGAGAATGGCAGCGGAGAAATTCAGAGCCTTGCGGTTAATCATAAGTCGAATCCCAGCACCACCAGGCCTCCCCTACTGGGCTCCTGAACATGGCTTTTAACCCCCATCTATTCAAGCAGGAACTCAAGGTGGTTCCTTAAAATGAAGAATAAATCCCCAAAGTTTTTACAGCTTTGTTACATAAAACAGAATTTTATCATCACAGAACGCCACTTTCATCAGAAACACACACACTTTAATTAGGTGCCACACATCGAAGTAACACCGGTCGTATAGACCATGTCAGATCCATGTCTCAGAGAAGTACACCTGATTCCAAAGACATTCCTCGTTCTGATCCGATCAGTCTGACGTGTCTGTGAGAGGATACAAATCCCAGCATGCCTTTCAGACGGCCACCAACATAACGCAATAATCCCTCCCACCAGTCATTGCGAAAACTCTCGTAATGGAGGGAGATGAGATTAGCCTTTCGCGCAGCGGCTGGAGCTAAGAGAGAAAAAAGTAATCTCTTACAATTAAAGCCCAAATAAAATGAAACCTCCATCATCTTGACCTCGTCATGAGGCAAAATTGGATGAATTTTTTTATTGATATTCGTTTTCTTGGTTTCGGGTTTGAAGAGAACGAGGCGCAGAAACGCGCAATGATGAAACACCGCAGCAGATATTGCGCTGTCAGATCAGGTGACAGAGCGACGAGTCATTACAAATGTGCTAGATGTCTTAAAAATCAATAAATCAAGATTTCATATGTTTTATTCTCCACCTCCTCTTGATGACGAGTATTTTTCCTGTGAGAATATATGTGTGTGTGTGTGTGTCCTGGTGTGTGTGTGTCCCTGGCGTGTCCAGACTCGGTCTTTACTGTAAACAGGATCATTGTGTTTATCGTGAAGGGGTGAAGCAGAAAAAAAGTTAAAATTAAATGGTTTTAGCTGAAATGGTGTGATGCTATCTGGGGAAAGAAACAGGAAACGTGTACACGACTGAGGGTGTGTGTGTGTGTGTGTGTGTGTGTATGTGTCTATCCATCACTTGTGTAATATTTGATTCAGCTTGCGTGATGACCTTCAGAACCTGAAAGCTAACTTTGACTAGTTGATATGTTAAACAGACCCTATTATGATATGATATGCTCCCTCTCTCTCTCTCTCTCTCTCTCTCTCTCTCCTCTCTCTCTCTCTCTCTCTCTCTATAGTATCTATCTATATATATAGTATATATATATATATATATATATATATATATATATATATATATATATATATATATATATATATATATATATATATATAGTGTATGTGTGTGTGTGTGTGTGTGTGTGTGTAAATGCACAGGTATTTCTTTCCCTATATTGTGGTAGAGGGTGCTTATGAACTCATAGCCTCTGTGTGTGTTGGTGGTCGAGACTCAAGGGCCCAATTAGACTCACATCAGCTTCTAGCTTATGCTGATACCCCCACCCTCTGGCACACACACACACACACACGCGCACGCACACATACTTACATTCTGTCGTTTTTTATTTATCAAATTGTCTCACTTTCTGTTGCATTTTGCCTTTAACTGTATCTCTCTCCTGGCTGCTATAAAAATAATGTTGTAACTTAAAAAAATGAATTATATAGCATCAATCGACTGTGACAAAAAAGTGGACAATCCCTCCTTCCCTCTCTCACACTCGCCCACCCCGCCGTCCCTGAACACACACGGTGGGTTAATTAGTGTGTGTGAGTGCGGTCGGGTGTTAGACGTTGCTGTTGTGAGACTGAGTGTGTCCACTTCACAGATCAAAGATACAACAGATGGCCATGCAGGCAGGGCGGACGGAGGACGGGTGGACACACACACACAAACACACACACACACACACCTCTTTCTGAGTGATTTATTGAATTCTCCCACACACACATTTTGCTGCTGATTTGCTGTAATATAGAAGAATTTAAACAGCAGGTTGACACACTGTACACACTTTTGCCAGGTAATGTTACCAACTTCAGAGCTATGCAACAGCTAGCTGATTAGCCTGATTTGCACTGGCGGTAGGGATTCATGCGGTGGCTGTGGATCTGGTTGCCTAGCGACAGTAAAGTGTTGTTAGGACTTTACCCACTGGAGTGTGAAGTGTACGGTTAGTGTGGAACACGCCTTCGAGGGCAGACTGTCAGGGTGCTGACGCTAAGTGAACGCTTCACGTCTCCGACTGGCTCACTGCAGTCCTGTGTTCTGCGCTGCTTCTTCATACGATTCGTCTTATTCAGTCAGACGTGTTCTGGCGTCCGGGAGATGAGAATATTATGGGATGTGAAGATTTGCGTATGGCTCAGTTTCCCCAGACAGCGATTTGAGAATGATTTGATCTTTAGGACTGTAAACAAGCTAAAATCAATCCTCCAATCAATTCTACTGTGAGCCTGAATCTAACCGTCTGTCTGCACTCACACACGCATATGCACGTGGTAAACGAGTGCATACATACAGGCATACCCCCCACCCCCCAACCCCGACACACACACACACACACACACACACACACACACACACACACACACACGCTTCTATGACCAAGTTTCTGAGGGAAAGGTTAACTTCTGCACATTTCAACATCAATCCCATCCACAGATGCTGCATTTGTTTGTCCATCTATCCATCCATCCATCTATCTATCTATCCATCCATCCATCCATCCAATTATCTATCCATTTACCCATCTACCCACCTATTTATCCATCTTTTCAGACATTTCACCCATCCATTTATCCATCCACCCATCCATCCAACAATCCACTCATTCATCCACCTATACATCCATCTGTCCATCTATCCATTTAATCCACCCACCCATCCATCTATTCATCCATTCACCCACATATACATTCACCTATCTACCCACCCACTTATCCATTTTTCCCAACATCATTTTATCTATCCATCCATCCATCCATCCATTCATCCATCCATCCATCCATCCATCCAATCCACCCACCTATTCATTGATCACTGCAGCCATCATTTTATCCATCCATTCATCCATTTAATCCAACCACCCATCCATCCATCCATCCATCCATCCATCCAGCCACCGATCCATCCACATATACATTCACCCATCTACCCACCCATTTATCCATCTTTCCAGACATCATTTTATCCATCCATCCACCCATCCATGTAACTCTCAATTAATGGATAGATCCATCCATCCATCCATCCATCCAAGCACCCATCCACCCATTAATTAATCACTCCAGCCATCATTTTATCCATCCATCCGTTAGTCCGTCCGTCCGTCCGTCCGTCAATTCATCATTCTTTCTCTCTCTTTACCAGTTAGAGTTTTTATCCAAGAATGAACCCTGGATAACAATTAAATTAGACAGGAATGGGTAGAGGATCAGAACTGGATTTGAATTTTACCATAACTAAAATTAAACCGGCTAACATTCACTGCTACTACAATGTGCAATGTATGTGTGTGTGTGTGTGTGCGCGTGTGTGTGTGTGTGTGTGTGAGACACTGTCCTCCTTCTGCTTGTATCGATCCAGTCTCAGCTGCAGGCAGTGAGGCGCACTCCTAATCCACACAGTGAGACACACACACACACACACACACACACACACACACACACACACAGAGCTATTGACTCCTACACTGCTGGACCCCACTTTTCACCCCGTTTCCATGACAATCATAATCAAACACCCCTCAGTTTCATCCTCTGTCTTTCTGTCTGCCTCTTTTCTGTTACATTTATCTGTCTCTTTTTGTTTGTCTCTCTTTTTCCCTGTCAGCTCATCATGTGTCTCCTCTC
The DNA here is from genome assembly GCA_005784505.1 of Bagarius yarrelli. Taxonomy (NCBI): domain Eukaryota; kingdom Metazoa; phylum Chordata; class Actinopteri; order Siluriformes; family Sisoridae; genus Bagarius; species Bagarius yarrelli. Next base: position 6,472,171 of record VCAZ01000019.1, on the reverse strand, counting down.
TCTCTCGTTCTCTCTCCTTTGTTACAGTCAGTTTTTTCTTTCTTTTGTTTCTGTCTGTCTGTCTCTCTCTCTTTCTCTGTCCATCCTCTGCATTTTATCTATTTATCACATTTCTTCTCCTTCCCTAGCTGTCCTCAGAATTGAGTACACAATGTAGTAAATCAATATGTCCGCTGTAATTTGGACATTGTGAAATTGAGGTGGGGATAAGAAAACGGCTGCACAGCATGAAAGTGTGTGTGTTTGCATGCAAATTACATAAAGAAAATAATTATATATACACACACATCACTACTGTAACCACACAAACACACACAGAGGACATGCCACAGCTTGCTATTCTATTAGTCGTTTCTTTGATTCTGGCACCTTTCCATTAGCTTACACACTTGAGTAATTTTCACCCTCTCATGTATCCTCACAATATCTCTCTCTCTCTCTCTCTCTCTCTCACACACACACACACACACACACACACACACACTTGATCATGGGGTGACAGGGTGTACCATTATTGTTGAGAATAAATTGCTTCCTTCATTGAACTGCTGCAGGATCCAGCTGGATCAATGAAACAACTACACACACATACAATAAAATGTATTTTGCCAGAATGGGATTATAAGAAGATTGTGGGTCCTGGGATTGGAACTCATGACCTTCCGATCAGCGGTCCAACACTTTAATCACTAAGCTTGATGTCTCAAATGACAATTTTGTACAATATTTAAATAAAATTTTTTAATGCATAGCAACTATCTAATATTCAAAACACAGACACCAACACACAGACACACACACAGGCACACACAAACACAGATTCCTTGATCAATTCTGGCATGCTGTGTGTGTGTGTGTGTGTGTGTGTGCGTGTGTGCGTGTGTGTGTGTGTGCCCACCTGGCACTTGCCCGTGCGAACATCATAAAGAGCAACAGAACCCTGCCGTGCTCCAACAGCCACGCGGTAACTCCGATCACAATAAGCCACCATGTAGAACCTAAAGAGAGGAAAAGACAGACAGAGAGTAAGACAGGAACAGAGACAGACAGATGAAGTCTCATCCATCACCTGCCAGAGTACTAGATGACCTCTGACCTTTAAAGGTCAAAGAGCCTCAAGCTGCCCCCCTGCATGTCTTATTAGCCATTTAGGTAAAAAAGCACACACACACACACACACATGCACACTTACTTGCAGATTGCAGGGAAACATTCAGAAAGACCTTTCTTCTTGACCAGAGAGCCTTCAATGCAGTACATAATAATATCCATCACCTGAGAGACAGACAGAGATAGAGAAAAAGAGAGAGAGAGAAAGAGAGAGAGAGCAGGTATGTGTGTGTGTGTGTGGCAGCTCCATCAGCAGGTATGTGTGAGTGTGTTTGTATGTGTGTGTGTGTTACCTCCACCAGAAGATCCACAACATCTGCAGGCATTTTCTCAATGAGGATCTCGATGACACGCAAGATCTCAGTTTTGGCCCGAGCCAGAGCGGTGGTGTGAACGTTCTGCTGAGACTGTGATCCCTGAGACTGCATTGCTGTGTGTCTGTGCACCTAGAAACACACACACACAAACAAACACACTTAGACCCTGCTGGTGATTGGCTTCTTAATCACTACTAATGCATGAATGCACTTATACGATAAGATGTTACCATATTGCTGGTATTGGTTAAAATGATGTGTGTGTGTGTGTGTGTGTGTGTGTGTGTGTGTGTGTGTGTTTGTGTGTATGTATGAGAAAGAGAGAGATACCTCTTTGGCGATGGTGGTGATGAAGGCCGGCGGTCTTGCCGTAGCGATCAGAGAGAGAGCGTGTCGAGCGGAGCGAGCAGAGTCGGCCGCCGGGTTCAGGGGAAGACCCATTGTAATGCTAAACAAACACGCACACATACACATGCACACACACACAAACACACACATCTTTAGAATATATACAATGAAAAGATTAGACCCAGCTTATAATGTCAGCTGAAGGTCAATGGGATCACTCAAACGGGACCTACGTAATGAACTGGGGACAATGCACACACTTACACACACACACGCTTCAAACACCAGTGTGCAAATTGCATGGTCAACTGCGCGTCTGTGAGGCCTCTTGTTAACAAATCACCCTGTGCCTTTGTGTGTGTGTGTGTGTAAATATGCATCAGGCTCCGGGCTAGTGATCAAAGATGTATATGTGTGTGTCCTTAACACGATTTCCTGCAAATATTAGTCTCTGTTCTATTACACAATCTTAAACACTTCTCTATTATGGACAATATATAAATGCATCTGAGCCACAGTGTGCAAAAACTTTTTGGTATAAAACACACCGTCTCACACTTACACACATTTCCCACAACATACTTTGTCTCATATCACACACACATTCCAGTTCTACATTTTATTTTCTATTTCTCTCCCTTCCACATTTTCTCTCCCCCTTTCTTGGTAACTCACTGAGCCCACTTGATGAGTCACAGTCTTATGACTCTCTATCTGATTCAGCGAATCACTTAGTGACTCAGTGAATCACCCTAAGTCTTATTGCATCACTGACTGAACCAGTTTGTTATTCACTGTGTCTGTAAGTAACTGTGTGACTCTTTACTAAACCACCCTGTCACTTACCTCTCACCCGAGAGAGTGAGAGAGAAAGACAGAGAGAAGGAGAGACAGAGAGAGAGAGACAGAAAGAGAGAGAGAGATAGAAAAAGAGATAGACACAGAAAAATAAAGAGAGAGAGAGAGACAGAGAGCGAGAAAGCGAGAAAGAGTGAAACACAGAGAAAGAAAGAGACAAAGAGAGAGAAGGAGAGAAAGAGAGAAAGAGAAAGAAACTTGTGAAGGAATCAGCAATAAAAATTTGACATGATGTCCTTTAGCTGGAAGACGATCACAATTTAACAACTTGTACGATGGTGGGATTTTTTCAATCCTACAGACCAAATCGGGCACTTTTAAATCCTACGTTGCTTAATATGGAATCAATCAGTTTGATCATAAATATTGATTGGTCCACCCATAGACTCGAGAACCGTGTCTGACACAACATTCATTAGAGATGCCTATAACAACATCAAATTGTTATTGTGGTTTTATTGAATCAAAATGGCAGTCTGCATTTTTCTAAAAGTTTTATTAATGATAGGCTGATGTAACAGAAGAGACATAAACATGTTAAGATTTTGGAACCTACTTATCGAAGCTGTATTTAATCTCCTGATATAGGGCGATGCTTTAGGCGCAGTTTCAGTATCAGTATGTGCGAGCACACACACAGAAATACAGACTATAATTAATCAATGCTTTTAAGCAATCTGTTGTGCTATGATAAGGAATTGAAAGTGTAACAGTCGCCCGAAAGTTCAGAAGTTTCTTTACCGTCAGCGTAAAAACATGCAGCCTGTCAATCAGGTGTGCTAATTAGCATATTAGGCCATGCCCACAAAAATCCCAACGCAGCCTGGTGTTATGTAGAAATAAATAAATAATAGAAAATAAAACAATATTAAGGTTAAATCTGCTAAATTATTATATTGATTTCTGTCTAAATAATTATGCAGATTTGGGGTTTAATGAACACAAAAATAGATTATTGTTTAAAATTAAATTTATTTGTTAAATGAAAAATCTTGGAGACTTTATTCATTATTTATGAATTATTTATGGAGTGTAAATAATTTATAATATTAATTACTTAAAATTACAGATGAATTGAAATGTTATTAAAATAGTTTTTATTATTAGTATTATTATGAAATATATATAAATTGAATTGAATTATCTCAAATATTTAGATTTATTAAACCTTTAAATAATATTTTTAAATAAGTGTGTGTGTGAGTGTGTAACTGGCTCAGATGTCTTGTTATTAGCTAAAGAGGATTATTTCTGCGACCGGTGTGTTTGCATTTGTCCGGCTTGCGGTCTGCGTCCGGGTTAAAACTCGAGCGTGGAATCCGTCGATAAAACTTTGTTTGTTTGAAGATGAGACACAGCGACGATTAAACAAATCTCTACATTCTTACTGCGCACTTCTTATATGCAGGATTAACAATCTAAAGAGGAGACGGGTGTGGGGTGGTGGTGGGGGGGTTATTTTAAGTCTCTCAGCTGACCAGGATTTAGTTCAATCACAGATCATTAAAGTGGCTGAAAGAAACTTATTTGCGATACATTGAGATGGTGCTTGAATTTATAACTATAAACTGCAATAAATAAACTGCATTGTGTGTCTTTTTGTTTTAAGGAAAAAGAAATGGTGACCCAGATATAAAAAAAATGTATATATGAAAAGGCTTAATTGAGTTTTTTTTGTTAGGATAGATTTTTATTTGTTATATTTAATATTTATTATGTGTAGGTCAGTGTCGTTTAGTTTGTCAGTGTGTGTCATTTTATATTCTCCTTTCTGTGTATATGTAACAAGAGCTGTGTATGTAACAAAAAAAGGAAACTAAAAACATGTTTGTGGGGAATCAACATGCCAGTGATTTTTAAGGTGCTCTGGCACAGCCATGGTGTCTAATGTGTGTGTGAGAGAGAAAAAGTAAAGAAATGGAGGGTTAAGGATTTGTGTGTAAAAGCCAGCGAGTCGCTGCTCTAGTGAACACTGACACACGGCCAATGGGGGACTAATTAGTGTGAGGTGGAGATGGTGTGGGCTGGAGGCAGTGTGCGGTGAAGTGAGGTGATGACAGTGTGAGGTGGAGGCAGTTAGATGTGGTGGTGGTGTAAGATCAAGAAGATTAGAGGTGGAGGCAGTGCAAAGTAAAGGTGGTGTGAGTTGTTGTGTGTTGGAGGTTGGTGTGAGGTGGAGGCTACATGAAAACAAGCCTTTGTGTGATGGGGCGGTCTGTGGTGGAGGCAGTATGAAGCCAAGTAGTGGAGGTGATGAGTGGTGGAGGCAGTGTGAGGCGAAGGCAGCATGTGGTGGAGATGCTGTAAGGTGGAGACAGCATGTGGTGGAGGTGGTGTGAGGCCAAGGCAGTGTGTAATAAAGGTGGTGTGAAGCGGTGTGTGGTGGGAGCAGGGTTAGGTGGAGGCAGTGTGAGGAAAAGTCGGTGAGGCAGACGGAGATGTGGAGATGGGTGTTAATGAGGGATTAAGTAACTGATCCCCTGTCTCTCAAGCTCTAAAGCTCCAGTCCTCTGCCAATGAGCGATCAATAACTCTGATCAGACGAGCGATCGGCGTAAAGGGGTTCTCGCTCACAGACACTGCTGTTCTTTCACTGGAACAGAGCTTACACTGAAAATTACAGCGTGAAACCACAAACAGCAGAGACGAGACAGAGAGGAGAAAAAGACACAGGAGAGATAAAAATGAGACATGAGGAAAAACATCAACAGCTGGCATTTTGCTGTCTTCATCACAACAGTCAAACTCCATTCAGTCACGCTTTCACGGCTTTTACCTGGTACTATGATTATTGCTTTAAATGACTTTCCTATTCTAGGACAATGTGCAGAGAATCTAAAGCTTTCCCCATTCTTCTCCACCTTTCAGGTAGGTCATCACAGCCCAAATTACATTACCTAAAGAAACACCAACGGGCCGTCACGACAAAATATCTATAATGCTGCAGCACAAAACAATAATATCAAGCTTATTGTAGGGCAAACAAACAATAGAGTCATAAATAAACAATTTCTTTCAGACATACAAGCGACAAAAGACATAAAAGAGACAGAAGAGGCAAGAAAGGCATGAGAGAGGAGAGAGACATAAGAAAGGAGAGAGACATGAGACAGAAGGGAGACACCAGCTTATTTTAGTTGAGAAATGGGATTTTGTCTCTGGAGGGTTTTTGGGTTTACAGAATCACAACTGGACTTTAAAGGTCAGATGCTGAGTGTGAAGTTTTACCCTGAACCACAAAAACACACTGAAATCAAAAATTGCATGTATATGTAGATCGATATCTCCACCAGTCAAAAGCACACACACACACACATACACACACACTCACACAGGCTGATCTCATACACACATGAACACGCCTACTATAAGGAGAAAGAAGTCACAATTTTCACACAATTTTCAACCTTAGCATTAGAAGAGGTCATCCTGTTCTGCAATCACCTTACAACCTGCCCACTAGATCCAATCTCCCCTATAAAGCTTCAGACCACCTCTCCTGATCTTCTGCCCTTCATCTCTAGACTCATCAATGGCTTTGGACCTCTCAGAACAACCACCAAGATCTGCTCTGTTGTAAGACACTGAAAAGCTACATGCTGCCAGATCATCCAGACTGTCAACTGTCATCTCATCCTCCTGGACCCTTCAGGTCCTTTAGACACTCACTTGGTTAAGTTATATCCTCACATGGGTTCTCTGACCACTGTTATGCTGATGACACCCAACTCAAATCAAACACACAAACACGAATAAAATTGTGTTGGTAAGCCATTTTAGTGTGAGGGTCAGACAGAGAGCTGAAGAAAAACAGAAAGAAAGATGGACGAAACAAAAGAAGGCAAAATAAGAACTAACAAAAAAAGGAAACAAGAGTGAGAGAAATGTGTGTAAAAAGGGTGAGAGGAAAAGAGAAATGAATAAAGAGAGTGCTTCTAAGAAAGAAAAATAGAGTAACAAATCTCGCTGTTTCTTCTCTGGTGTCTAGCATCCGTTCATGTCTTGTCTCCTCCTACTTTTCTCCCGCCTGAAAAATGACGGCCATTTTGCTGTAACTCTATTATAAGGAGCGTCAGTAAAAAAAAAAAGGCAGACGTATTTGTATCGATAAGAAGCCGGCGGCGGCGATCAGGTTTCGCCTTAACGATATGATCTGGCTGCGGGGGATCCTTCATACGGCTAACCAGGTTAGCATGGTGACCCGGCCCAGGCTAACCTGCAGACATATGGGTCTCCCTCTTCCTCTTCCTCTTAACGGTCGTGCTGCGGAGTGCAGACAACGTCTCTCCATCATATTAATGCACTGCAATCGCATTAGCACCTGACAACCTGCCCCTGCCCCGCCTTTGCCCCTGCCTGGCCTCCGGTGCTGAGGCGTATGTTTACACTGAATAGGACTCTTAATGATATGGTCATATTTACAGTTACATTCCTGGTATTTAGCAGACGTCCTTATCCAAAGCAATTTACATTTATTGCATTTTTATATCCTGCTGAGCAGTTGAGGGTTACATGCTTTGCTTAGAGGCCCCGCAGTG
>VCAZ01000019.1:6392500-6460000 GCA_005784505.1 Bagarius yarrelli | reverse complement strand
GATCTGTACCACATTGGTGGAAAAATCGGAATTGAGTCAATTGATACGTGCAGTGTAAATGCAGCCTAAAGGTAACAATCAAGAGGACTTTTATTGCTTTAAAACCTCAATCATTCCTCAACAAGCTACTTCCTGTTTCGATTGACCCTGACCCTAGAGACTCCTTAAAAAAACTTTTTTTTTTTAACATGGTATCAACCGTTGCGAATCAAAACCTCAGCCGAATTCTGTGCAAACATAAAATCCCTCTGTTAGGAAAAACCCTGTTTACTGAAATGCATCAGGGAACGTTTTATTAACATCTCACACACGCTGAAATGAAGTAAAACCTTCACTCTGCAAAACACCCTTATAAAAAAAGAGAACCTTGGTGACGGAAGGACGGAGTGATGAGAGTGAGGTGAACGAGAGGTTTTGGTTAGCGTTTTCTGCAGAGCCAAGTTACCGCACGACCCTGAACCTCTTGAATGCAGTCGTTCATGTCTTCCTTCTTCTCCTTCCCTCTCTCCCTTTCTGTCTCTGTATCTCTCTCTCTCTCTCTCTCTCTCCTCTCTCGTCTCAGCCCCCGCCGCGTTCAAATCAAAAGCGAAGGCGAAATCAATGCAAGTGGACCGCAAGGAAGGAGAGAGAAGCGGCGGGGATGAAGGAATGGAGGGATGAAGGAGGCGCGACAGGGGAAACGAAGAGGAGGCTACAGGTCTTTGAAAGACTTTTTAAAGAGTAATGCAGATCGATTCGACACTTATTCATCTTCACCTGCTAGAAAAAGTTTGTAAGAAAGTTGTGAACAAAATGCAGCTTTCGGCAGAAATGAAATATTCATAACGAAAAAAAAAGAAAAAAAAAAAGAAAATCGCACAACGTGATAAATGAAATAAAGTAAATCATCAATAAATGTACAGTTAATTTATTTGAAGGAAAAAAATTTGGTTACTTAAGATAAAAAATTATAAAAAGGCTCAAAGTGGGAGGGGCTTACTTTGTCTCTGTCCTATCCTGTCAATCAAAAATATTTCTTTTCATGATGTTTGGGGGGGGAAAAAAGCAAACAAACAATACTTAAAAAATATTAATAATCAAATTATGATTTTTTTTAAACTTAAATAAAATAAAATGATAAATACAAAAAAAAAAAAAAGACACCCCTCATCACCCCCACCTTCATCTCTTGTCCAAGATTGGAAGGCTGTGATGAGGCACTGGTGTGTTTTATCGAGCCATAACACAGTTTTAGCACTTCCCAGATGACTGGCGATTATAGCAAAGCTCAAGCCCGGAGCACAACCGCACCCTGTGACCTCTGCACCTTACAAACACACACACACACACACACACACACACACACACACACACACACACACACACACACACACACACACTCAGAGAGGAACGGCCAATGGCTGTCCTGTCCCTTGACCACAGGGAAAAAAAAAGAATAAAAAAAGCTTCCTAAATTATTTAGCACTGCCTGAGGGGTGTGTGTGTGTGTGTGACAGCATGAAAGACTATATGTGTGTTTTAATGTGCTTTAAATGCAAAACTACAATGAGAGATGTTATGAATAGTGTGTGCGTGTGTGTGTGTGTGTGTAACAATGATCGTCTATTTTTTTTAGTAAACCTGTGATGTGCGTTATGGCAGCGTACACATAAAAAAACACTAAAGCAGAGCATCAGCCATGAAATTTAAAGGTAGGCGTGTGTGTGTGTGTGTGTTTTGAGCTCAGGTGTTGCTGTTTGCTGACCTTGTCACTGCCCTCAGGTGCGATGCTTTGTAAATCAGAAAAAAAAGACAAACAAACAAACAAACAACACACACACACACACACACACACACACACACACACACACACACACACCTCTTAGCTTCTGTCAAGGCTGTTCAGAGGCATGGCCTATACACACACTGACCTTGATGTCTGATGATAGACAGTGCACAAAATCTATTTTTTACACACACACAAACGCACACTCACTCACACTCACTCACACTCACTCACACTCACTCACACACCACTCACACACTCACACTCACACCCACTCACACACTCACTCACACACACCCACACACACACACACACACACACACACACACACACACACACACACACACACACTCACACACACACTCACACTCACTCACACTCACACACACACTCACACACACTCACACACACACTCCACACACTCACACACTCACACACACACTCACACTCACACCCACACACACTCACACACTCACACACACACACACACACACTCACACACACACACTCACACACACACACCACTCACACTCACACACACTCACACACTCCACACACACTCACACACACACACTCCACACACACACACTCACACACACACACACACACACACACACTCACACACACTCACACACACTCACTCACACACACACTCACTCACACACACACACACACACTCACACACACCACACACACACTCACACACACCACACTCACACACACTCACACACTCACACACACACTCACACACACTCACACACACACACACACACACACACACACTCACACACTCACACACACACTCACACACACTCACACACACACACACACACACACACACACTCACACACTCACACACACACACACTCACACACACACACACACACACACACTCACACACACACACACACACACACACACACACACACACACACACACACACACACACACACACACACTCACAACACTCACACACACTCACACACACACTCACACACACACACACACTCACACACACTCACACTCACACACACTCACACATCACCTCCTGGATATCAGACAGGTTACTGAAATGTTTTTATTTCTCCCCTACAACCGTATTTGTTGGCCCCACCCCTCCCCAGCTGACATCACGGTCATGTGACCTTAGTAAGCTTCTCTGATATTAACTCAGCTTTTATACACCTGATAAAGTCTGATCTCAAGGGACACCAGAGCCGGATGTGAAGGAGACAGGAGGAGTGAGTGAGTAAGAGAAAGGGTTTCCTCGCTCTCTCTCTCTCTCTCTCTCTTTCCTTCTCCTTCAAATATATAAAACACAAACACACCAACACTGCTTGCTGTCTTGCACAGGTAAAAGATCTTCCTTAAACACGCACTTGCACAGATAAATCTAAATCGTCATTCAAAAACTGCTTAATTCACAACATGGGAAAACATTAGCATGTTAAACATCAAAGACTAGCATTCACCAGTCGAAAAACATCAACCACAATTAAAGATAAAAAAAACCATCATCAAACACTAATAATCATCATCGTACACCATCATCCACCAATAATAATAAATAATAATCATACACCATCAAACAACAATAAACACAATCATACACCATCAAACGACAATAAACACAATCATACACCAATAAACATCATCCACCAATAATAATAAATAATAATCATACACCATCAAACAACAATAAACACAATCATACACCATCAAACGACAATAAACACAATCATACACCATCAAACATCATCCACCAATAATAATCATACACCATCAAACAACAATAAACACAATCATACACCATCAAACGACAATAAACACAATCATACACCAATAAACATCATCCACCAATAATAATAAATAATAATCATACACCATCAAACAACAATAAAACACAATTATCCACCAATAAACACAATCCATCACCATCCAATAATAATAAATAATAATCATAATCATACACCATCAAACGACAATAAACACAATCATACACCAACAAACATCATCCACCAATAATAATAAATAATAATCATACACCATCAAACAACAATAAACACAATCATACACCATCAAACGACAATAAACACAATCATACACCAACAAACATCATCCACCAATAATAATAAATAATAATCATACACCATCAAACGACAATAAACACAATCATACACCATCAAACATCATCCACCAATAATAATAAATAAAAATCATCATCATACACCATTAAACAACAATAAACACAATAAACACAATCATACACCATCAAACATCATCCACCAATAATAATACATAATAATCATACACCATACAATACAAACATAATACACCATAAACAACAATAAACACAATCATACACCATCAAACAACAATAAACACAATCATACACCAATAAAACATCATCCACCAATAATAATAAATAATAAATCATCATCATCAGACACCATTAAACAATAAACACAATCATACACCATCAAACAACAATAAACACAATCATACACCATCAAACATCATCCACCAATAATAATAAATAATAATCATAATCATACACCATCAAACGACAATAAACACAATCATACACACCATCAAACGACAATAATCAAACACAATCATACACCATCAAAACATCATCCACCAATAATAATATAAATAATAATCATACACCATCAAACAACAATAAACACAATCATACACCATCAAACGACAATAAACACAATCATACACCAATAAACATCATCCACCAATAATAATAAATATAATCATACACCATCAAACGACAACACCATAAAAACACAATCATACACCAATAAACATCATCCACCAATAATAATAAATAATAATCATCATCATACACCATCATACACATACCATAACAATGAAACAAACAATAAACACAATCATATACACCATCAAACCGACAATAACAAAAACACAATCATACACCAATAAACATCATCCACCAATAATAAATATAATCATCATCATCATACACCATCAAAACAACAATAAACACAATCATAATACACCATCAAACGACAATAAACACAATCATCCACCAATAAAACATCATTCCACCAATAATAATAAATAATAATAATAATCATACACCAATCAAACGACAATAAACACAATCATACACCATCAAACGACAATAAACACAATCATACACCATCAAACGACAATAAACACAATCATACACCATCAAACATCATCCACCAATAATAATAAATAATAATCATACACCATCAAACGACAATAAACACAATCATACACCAATAAACATCATCCACCAAATAATAATAAATAACCATCATCATCATACACCATCAAACAACAATAAACACAATTATCCACCAATAAACACAATCATACACCAATAATAATAAAATAATAATCATAATCATACACCATCAAACGACAATAAACACAATCATACACCAATAAACATCATCCACCAATAATAATAAATAATAATCATACACCATCAAACAACAATAAACACAATCATACACCATCAAACGACAATAAACACAATCATACACCATCAAACATCATCCACCAATAATAATAAATAATAATCATACACCATCAAACGACAATAAACACAATTATCCACCAATAAACACAATCATCCACCAATAATAATAAATAAAAATCATTATACACCATCAAACAACAATAAACACAATCAAACAACAATAATCATCCACCAATAATAATAAATAAAAATCATCATCATACACCATCAAACGACAATAAACACAATTATCCAATAATAAACAACATCCACCGATAATAATAAATAACCATCATTATCATACACCATCAAACAACAATAAACACAAACATACACCATCAAACGACAATAAACACAATCATACACCATAAAACATCATCCACCAATAATAATAAATAACCATCATTATCATACACCATCAAACAACAATAAACACAAACATACACCAAAAAAACATTAGCATATACCAACATACACCAATAAACATCATCACCCACAATAAAACACAAATAACCAATCATACACCAATAAAAATCATACACTATCACACACCAATAAATATCATCAAAACACCAATAATCATAAATTGCATCAATACCAATACCTCAAACACCATCATACACCACCGAAGCCCATGAAACATCAATTCATCAACCATTTACCATTAGATACCAACAAACACCATTACAAACATACTTCAACAAACAGCATCAAACACCAGCAGTCACTGCCATAAACCTTAATGTTTTCTACGTTTATTACCAAACCCCACCACACACTATTACATGTTTTTTGCTCTGTGTGGTGTGTGTGTGTGTGTGTGTGTATGTATGTATTAATTGTGGTACTCACAGGTGTGGCGTGCCAGTGAGTAGTTGGAGCCCCCAGTGGTGAGACCAAAGCCGTCGGGCGCTTGGCCACTGGTTCTGGGGCGCAAAGGCAGTCTGGGGGGCTCGATCTCCGCCCCGAATTCGGCCCCGATCACGCCGAGCAACACGATAGCCGTCGCCTGCTTCCGCCGCTCCTCATACGACTTTGTGATCTTTTTCAGACTGGGAGGAAGATTACTCAGACATCCTGAGAGGAGAAAAGGTAAATAGAGGGGATTTGCACATTAATGACACTGAGGAGCGAAGTGTGTATAAAGTGCAGAGCTGGAGAATGTACCTAAAAGCAACATTTAAGGCAAAGTCTAGTTACTTTACAGGAAAATGACTTTAGTAGAAGTTAAAAGTCACCACTTAGAATATTGTAAGTCGCTCTGGATAAGGGCGGCGTCTGCCAAATGCTGCAAATGTAAACTGTAATATTCTGTGTTATACAACTGAGCAATTGGGGGTAAGGGCCTTGCTCAGGGGCCCAGTGGTGGTGGCTTGGTCGAGCTGGGAATCGAACCCACAACCTTCGGGTTGGAAATCCAACACCTTAACCACGAGCCACCACGTTCCCTTAGTCAAGTGGAAGTTTTAAAGTATGTAAAATTGATTGGACTTGAGAATGAAAAGGTTTTTTTTTGTTAAATATTGAATGTACATAAGTATTAAAGTAAAAGTCCTAATAAATGCAAAATAAAAGTTCTATTAACTTTTAGCAAGACTGTGTTCAGTTCTAACTTTATTTTCTTTTCTTATAATAATGACAATTGCTTGTTGTTAGGTGTAGAAAACAAAAAATAATAAATAAATAAATAATAATAATAATAATAAAACAACCTGTTTTTAAAATGGAGATACTACATGCTGTTCCTCTAAATATATCAGTCACAATTAAACAATTTCAATGACCGTCTGTAGAAACATCTCTGCTTAATGGAAAGCAAACACGTAAAAATCACAAAGCCAAAATTTACCACAGGAAAAAAAAAATCATCAAATATTACATGTAGTTAGAAGTCAATTCAACCGGTAGCTGAATATTTCTGGCACACATATGGCCACGGGTTGTTGGTCAATAGAGAATCAGTTGCGGCCGCTCTTTTCTGCGTCCATTCTGAAACTTGCTAGCATAAAATGACCGGGCTTGCTTACACATACGCAAAAAAATATAATCAATAATCTAACAAACTAATTAAACACCAGACTGCTGATTGGTTGAAGCCGCTACGTATCGGAGTATTTAAGTATTTAAGAAATGTAGTAAAGTATAAGTAAAGCACGGATTCTCTCCAAAAAATACTATAACAAAGTATCATTACTTTGTGTGTGTGTGTGTTTGTTTAGGACCCTGGGCACCTGCATGTGTGAGTTTGTTAAAGACTCTGCCTGGGCACCTGTATTCGTGCGAGTGTGTGTGCATGCGTGTGTGTGTAAGCGTGTACACATCTGGTAAAGACCCTGGGCACGTGTGAGTGCACGCTTTATGGTGAAACAGAGAGCCTCAATGTGTGTATTGTATGTTGGAGGCCAAAAAGCTTGTGTGTGTCATTGTGCAGCACAGCCTGTGTGTGAGTGTGTGTGTGTGTATTGTGAAGCCGAGGTCACGGTCAGGGTCGCTTGCTTAATGGAGTGCACATGCCTCACCCCTGCACCCCACAACAAGAGCACCGGAGGAGGTTATGCTTTTTAAAATGTGGGGGTAGGGTGGGGTGTTTTTATCCCCCTCATACACAACTCCACCTCTCTGCATTTCACACACACACACACACGCCTCAATTAGACACGCGCTAACACACACACTTGTACAAAGACGCTCGAGCTGCCGAGCTGCACGGGTATTAACCTTTGCACTCAGGCCTCCGCTGGACGCGCACGCGTATAGCCCAGCTAGGACACGTTAATGTGTGTGTGTGTGTGTGTGTGTGTGGCAGCCGAACAAAGACTATGGCTAAGTTCTTATGTGTGTGAGAAAGAGAAAGAGAAAGAGAGAGGTGTTTTTGAAAAAAAGAAGAGTGATAAATGGAGGAAGGAAAGAAAAAAAAACAACGCTGTAAGGGGCCCTTCACATAGCGCTTCTTAAAAAGCGTGGAGAACGCTAGGCGCACCGCTGCTCCTATTTTTTTAAGTGCTCAGTTGCTTGAAGGCGTATGTCGTATGTCGTTGGAACAAAATAATTACAACAAGGAAATTTAAGCAATGGATTTTCACACTTATAATTGAAAAATGTGAAATTGAAAATGATTTAACGAAAATCAAATAAACATGAACTTATAAATAATACAAAAAAAAAAAAAATCCTTTTCTTATGACATTAAATAAAGTCACTAAATGAACCTAATCCAAAGTTTAAAATCTACTTTAATAGAAATGTAAACTCCAGGAGTTCCTTGTTTGAGTTCCTGCTCCATTGGTAGCTGCATGGTACCATTGCACTAGCTATACTGATCACTGCTGATTAGTGGAATGGCAGCATTGCAGGATGACTAACCAACCGGCTTTTAGACATCAGGCTAACCATGCTAATTAGTTAATAGTTTCTGGGAACGTGATCGAAATGGAGGATTGTAATCAACTACTCGTGCAAAAAAGCGTAAATGTCAGATTATGAATGATTTCTAACAAGAAGCAGAATATTCCATTTTCAAAGACACTTCCTGAAGTTTAGAGACCAGAAATTGGTGTGTATTTTTCACTTCCAGAACCTTTATAGACGTTGAGAGTCTGATTAGGCACACAGTTCCAGGACAAGTTCCTGATTTATGCCTCAATTTAGAGATGGTCATGATGTCACCTCACAAAACTCGCCCACAAACACACCTACAGATAGGCTTTTCTGTGTATGAGTGTCAGAACCTGCTGGATGGATTGTGGTGGTGCAGTCTGATGGAGCAAACTCACACCGGTTCAGGACAAAACCCTGGACCTGATCAGACATCTCGCTTGCTCGGATTGGATCCTTCTGTTAGTAATCATATCTGCAACTATCGTCTAGCCTAAGCCCATATCTTCAGTCACTTCGTAACACACACACAGACCTTTTTTTAATCGAACAATCATCAGAGATGAATTCCAGGATTATAAAACTACAGAAAAAAAAAATCGGTTTCTGATTGTAAACCTGGATCTTTTAACCAGTCTATCGTTTTATTTTAACCAAAATAATTGCTTTATTTCCGTCTGGTCATTCAGCACAGTACAGACTAACGTGATTCTCTCGCTCTAATATCTCAGACCCGGCCAGCGCCAGCCTGATTCAATCACAGCCCAATTTCCTCCATCGCATCCGATTGGCTCTGGTGTGACCCCTAACCTTTAGGGCCAGAGCATCTTTGAGAGGGTGAGTGGCTGCACATGCACACACACATACACACACAAACAGTGTTGAGGCACTGTTAATTGTGACAGCAATCTGACAGGACTGTCGATAAAGACAAACACTGTCGATTTATCTCGTCCTCCTCCGAACACACACACACACACACACACACACACCTATTTTCAGCGTAAGCATCCAGTTTGTCTTCTTTCTATAGCTAAGGATTTGTGCTCCGGTTAACCACCAACCATATTACACACAGACACACACACACGATAAATGTAAAACACAAAATAACAAAAGAAAAAAGTTTTGATTCATGCATTCGACAGACAGAATGACAGACAGAATGACAGACAGAATGACAGACAGAATGACAGACAGAGAGAAGAGCAGTGAAAGTAAAGCACAGAAAAACACAAAAAGAGAAAGACAGATCACCAGACAAATAGTTAGACAGATAGACAGACATACAGATAGTTAAACTGAAAGACAGACAGTAAAAGTAAAAAAAATATATATTAACAAAAACATTTATAGAAATTTCTTTCTTTTTATAAACCAGTTTTTACTATGCCGTCTTTCTCAATAAACGGCTAATATAAAGAATAGATTCCTGTGACTGTGTGTGTTTTTCTGCCAGTTTGTTAGGTTGGTGGTGTAAAAACAGGGCACGTAAAGCTCTCCTAAACCTGGAGGATTGGGGAGAAAGATGATTTTAGTGGGTTTGGGGTTAATGTAATACTAACAGGACACTGATGGATGGCATGGGCCCTGCGTTCGCGCAGTGTTTCGTGTATCTCGTCTCTTTGCGCGCGTGGCGTACGGCTCCATGACTCGCGGTCTGCGCAAGGCATTGATTTTAGAACAGCATCGATCCTCCACCTTTGATATGGCCAAGATCTATTTTAACGACATTGTATCTAAATCCTATTTGCCGCTCTCTGCTTTCAAACATAATAAAGTAAAAAGGCTGGACGAAGCGCGCTGCCTTTAAAAAAAAACCTTATTAATCTTTTCAAAAAAAAGAGACGGATCTAGGCAAGCTGCGCTCGCAGGGAAATAAAATTATCAAGCGGAGGAAAGCATCAATTAAAAGCGCCTCGCAAAATGCAGCGACTCATAGCAGTCACACACACACACACAATTATACGTTTTTTACTGGTCCCTGTTCATGCAGACTTCACAATAAGTAAATTCTTTAATAAATATAAAATAATCCTTGTTATATTGGTGCGATTCGTCGTCCTTATTATAATCCCATGTTAAATTCTATTGACTTTAACTGCTAGTTTTTAGTTAAACGGTAGCTGATTAATGGTTGCTGCTATTGGTTTTTTCCTTTCAGACATTTCCCTGCAGTTTAAAAGTTTACAAGAAACAATAGGAAGGAAGCTCAAAACATCATAATGCAATTGGCGTAAGAAACTAGTCCAGTGGACAGTACGGCAAGAAATGACACTTATTGAGGGTCGCCACTACTGTTTGTTTGCTGCTAGCTACCATTTAATCCAGAGAAGATGGACGCACACTGGAAGACTCGTCCAACGTTCTACGTAATTATTAATGTGACCTGGATTCTCTTGCTAAATGGTAGCAACGGTAATTTTGCTTATGATTTGTCTGAATAAGTTTCATTTCTTGCTGTGCTGTCCACTGGACTAGATTCAACATTTTTCCGCAGTGGTTTGAAGTTGTTGGTGAACATGTTCAACCAGCCATAAGTTTAGCATTGGATTATAGGAAACTATTAGGGTTCACAATGTGTCTCAGACCAGGCCAAAACGAGGAGAAAACAACACAGAGAGATCAACCCAGTCTGTTCTGGGGCCTGTTTTTAGAGTAAAAATGCCAACAGCAATCGTAGAATCTTAAAAACATGGCAGAATATGGCAAACTTTTAAAGCACCCTGAGACACAAACACTCTTCTGTTGGAAACATTCTGCAACACTGGATCCTGCATTGCCAACGAAACCTGTGGTGACACTAGAACATTCTAGAACAATGGTGAAAGTTCTGCCATGGGAAAATTCTAAAAAAAAAAAAAAAAGGAACAAGCATTATACTACATGCCTGGGAGACTGATAGTTCTAGCACATGGGGTATGTTCTATTACCCTATAAACAACATGGGTCATTTTCCAAAACATTTCCAAAACAACCTAATGGTTCTGGAACACTAAACCAGACTAAGTCACAGATGTAATACAGGCGAAAGGGTTACGGCAGGCAGGAAGATGTTTTTTATATTAGGTGGCTCTTATAGAAGTAAGCTTGGAACCTTCTGTTTTAAACATTCTTCGACATGGTAAACATTCTACGACACTAGAAACATCATTCATATCATGGGGACATTCTAGAAACATTTTATAAACGTTCTTAGACACTCAACACACAATCGGAACGTTTTATCACACCCCGTTTTAGGATACCCTAAAAGCTCTTAAGAAAGTTTCCATTCCTAGAACCTTTTAAACATTCTAAAATGTGGAAAACATTGCAATAAACAATAAAAGTTTTATAATAGGGGAATCTTTCAAAACAAACCTTTAAAAAATTTTTTTTAAATCTTGTATTTTTTCTGGAAATAAAATAATTTGAAAGACAGAAGAAAATCGTGAACTCAAGAGCTCGGCACCATGTGGATTATCAGGTCAAGCTTTTTCGAGAACAGCTCCCCGACAGACACCTCCACATCCACATCCACGGTTCCCACGATGCTTTGTGCTCTCAGCCAGCCTGGCCACCATTGATCACCGATATGCAAGCAGGTAAAATCTGATAGCTGGGGATTGTGGGAAAGGATCGATCCTGCCTGCAGCACGATATCTGAGGATTCTCATGGCAAAAAAAAGAATTGCTTTCTGGTTCTTTTGCATTTAGAGAGAGAGTGGGAGAGTGATAGAGAAAGAGAGAGACAGGAATAGAGAAAGACAGGGGTAAAGAGAGAAAAAGAAAGAGAGACAGTGAAAAAAAAACAAAAGCGCCCAGGACAGACAGAGAAAGGAACCCCTGATGAAACACTAAGACAAAAGAGGTCAAGCGCTCCCTAGAAATTAATTTAGGAGACGTCAGAGGGACAATAATTGCAAACACAATTTGTGAGAAAGGGGCAAAAAGCGAGAGGACGCTCAGGTGCTGTCCTTCTTCTGAAGGTTAACTAGGTTCACTTCATTTAGGACTGGCAACAAGCAGAAAAAAAATAATGGTCTGAGCTATTCAAAACCTGCACAAACACACACACACACACACACACACACACATAATCCAGCACATGACATTTCCAAATGAATTAAGAATAAACTTTCTATTCTAGCGCTCTTTAAATCTAATATCTGGCTGTTTGGCGCTGGGTTTATTAAGTTAAATGAAATAGTGGGAGAATCAGAGTGAGATATTGCACACCGGCAAGCCGAACTTTCCCTGGAATGATGGACACAAATAGTTATATTTTCATAAAATCGACATAAGAGGAGATAAAGTGCAGAGAAGAGAGTGTGATAGAGAACAGCGTAATGTTTTTAGAGACTATTACTATGTTTAAAAAAACATGCCTTCTGAGATATCGATATCACAAAACATGATGCTGAGGGAAAGACTGAACTATGTCTGTATTAAAAGAGAGGGAGTAAAGGGAGGGGGCTATTCCCCTGTAACTCGGCAAGAAATACTAGACAGGTGGGATGAACGGATGGATAATAAATGAAAACGCAGTTTAATGAACCTCGATGGATGGATGGATGGATGGATGAAACCTGAGAGATAATGGGTGGATGAAAGGAAGGATGAACACTAGAAGATAGATTAATAAAGAGATAGATGGACAGACAGTTGAATACAATAAGACAGATTGATTAGTGAATAAACAATGATGGATTATTAATGAATAAAGGGATGGATAGATGATACAACAGGATAGATGAACACAAATTGATAAATGGATAAATGGATGGATAAATGGATGGATGGATGAAAAATGCTGGATGGATGGATTGATATCAGACAAACAGACAGACAGACAGACGGACAGTTGGAGAAACAAATGAAAATTGACTGATACACACATACCTGCATGAACACTAAAAGAAGATAAAAGAGGGACTGAAGGATAGAAGAATGTTGCCTCGATTGGTGAGAAAGAATAGACGGATAGACAGTGGATTTATGAACACTAGCATGGACAGACAGAACGATAAAGAAAAGTACAGAAGAGAAGAAAGTAAAGAAGAAAGTAGAGAAGAAAAGGGAAGAGAAGAGACAAGCAGAGAAAAGACGAGAGAAGAAGATGTATCTGATTGGAGAAGAAGTGGAAAGCGGTGAACTGAGAGCAGTAAGGGACAAAGAGAAAAGAGAAAAGGTTCATTTGGAGCGCTCTCGCTGCGTTCTTGTGCTGCGAAAGGAGGTGAAAAAAGCAGCAGGAGATCACTGACTCACTCACTCACACACACACACACACACACACATTTGAAGAACACATAGCTGTATTATTAGAAGAGTGGCGTGCATGTAGGGAGTGTGTAATCGCTGTGAGGGCAGCGCGTGTGTGTGTGTGTGTGTGGGGCAGTTGAATAGAGCGACAGCCGGTCGGTGTGGAGTGAGACTCCGCTGAGACCTCGGCCTCGGCTACGTGATAAAAGAGTCCACAAAGCATTTCTGACTGCGTCGCTCTGCCTCTTCCTCAATACCAGACCCCCTCCTGCTCTGCTACTTTACTTTTCTGCCCATTCCCTGAGCCACACACACACACACACACACACACCACACACACACACACACACACACACACACACACGGCCCCATTTACACGCTGTTCTATCAATAGGCCGCGCTGCTGAATAGCCAACACGCTCTATTTGGCTTCCAGTCAATTAAGCTTTAAGCTGTCAGCAAACAGGAGTTTTCAAGTCCTTTCGAAACGAGAGCCGGTGCCATCGACGGTTAGCAAAGAGCGCCACTGCACAGCCAATAAAAAAACATAAAGGACGGAAATTGGCGGGAAAAGGGGGGTGGAGGGGTTAACCAGAAAGCGTGTAAACATGAAGGTCAGCGCGGTGAGTGTGTGTGACTGTAAAACTAAATATTTAAAAATAAAACATAGACAGAAAAAATAGATAGCTAAAAGTACTTCCCTGTTCAAGTCTGCACAAAGTTTTTTGTGGCCGAAATAATATACGATTTTAAATAATTGCACGATTTTTACATTAGTGATGCAACTTGCAAAGTTTCTGTGCTTTTTTCTAAAACAACAAAAACCCATCCAAAATTAGCAGCACTACAGACACCAGTGAGGACATCTGAAAAAGTTTTTTTTTTCCCCAAACATACTAATCCAGAATAATTAATCCTATTTTCCCAAATCCAAATAAGCAGCTGAGGCTTAAGGACCTTCTTCAGGGGCCAAGCAGTGGAAGCCTGGTGGTGCTGGGAATCAAACCCACAATCTCCTGTTCAGAAGTCACAAATAATAGATACGGATTTGTGTGATGATGTACAAATGAGTGTATAAGAACAAAGAGTAAACTATGTAAACTATGCACACACACTGCTCCGCTCCTGAAAGCAGGCTAATGTGTGTGTGTGTGTGTGTGTGTGTGTGGTTGAGATTCAGCGGTAGCAAAACCTTCAGCTGCAAGATATTCCGCAGATTCATTGGGGATGATCTGCTCTTAGCCCTTGCAGGCGCAGCCCATCAAACAGAATGAGCAACAAGCTCTGTGTTCTTGCCTCACACACACTTTCTCTCTCCTTCTCTCTCTCTCACACACGCACACACACGCCTTCAGCAGGCCCTGTAGGTCTAAAACATAATCTACAGCTCAAATGTGTGTTTGGGGTGTTAACATAAGGAGACGTGAAAAAAAAAAGCAGAAAGCGGGAAATTAGGTGCATTGTGGGTACCAAAACGCTCCATTTAGATGTATTCGTATGAACGCTACAAGTTTTTCTCTACAATAAAGTAGAGAGGATAGCGACATGCTCCTCCTCCCCCTCATACCCTAGGACAAGACATATCCGGGACGAGCGTAACGTATAGCTGATGGACATTACCTGTACACAGCACTCAGACAGACCCAACTCTCTTATAGAATGAAACCCGAGCTCACATTTAAACCACTTCCTGTGTGTGTGCGCGCGCGTGTGTGTGTGTGTTAAAAGGAGACAACTGGGTCTAGACAAAACGCATGCTTTGTGTAGACATGTATACGTGTGTTAGTGTGTGTGTGTGTGTGTGTGTGTGTGTATGTCTCTGACTTTTGTCATTGCTCCCTGAAACTTCCAGTAAGGTTAGCGCCAGTGGGTTAGAGGTTGGATCAATAGAGTGGCTTCCAGCATGACTAAGTCCAGTTTTTATTTATACATACAAAGAGAGAGAGAGAGAAAGAAAGAGAGAAAGAGAGAGAGAGAGAGAGAGAGAGAGAGAAAGACAGATAGAGGAATAAAGCCATACAGGAAAAGAAGGAGGAAAAAGAGAGAGAGAGAGAGAGAGAGAGAGAGAGAGGGAGAGAGAGAGAGAGAAAGACAGATAAATGAATAAAGCGATAGAGGGAAAGAAGGCGGAAAAAGAGAGAAAAACACAGAGCAAGAATGATACAAAGAGTGAGTGAGAGAGAGAGAGAAAGAGGAACTGTGTGCGTGTGTGTGTGTGTGCAGCTGCTTGAGACGGGATGGAATCGATAGCAGAAAGACATCGTCTCCTCTCAGGTGGTCTGGTTCAGGGACATATACAGTATACAGCTTTATGCAAAAGTTTGGGCACCCCTGAAACTGATCGTATTTTAATTTATAATCTGCTGGGTATCGAAGTCGCAACTTCATTCGGCGATAATTTATATCCCATGGAAACAGCAACATTTCAGTTCGGAAATAACAGTTATTTAATTAACAGATACGACGCAGTGCAAATCATAACAAACACAGACAGGTGCAAAAAAAATGAAATGATGACATCAATATTTAGTAGCGCCACCTTTTGATGAAATAACAGCCTGTAGCCTGTTTCTTCTTATAGCCAGAATTTTGCCTAAATTTCTCCAGTCAGGTTTGATGGCTGGCAAGTATGGAAAGCCCTTTTCTAAATCAATCCATAGCTTTTCGAGGGTCATTAAGTCTGGGGACTGGGATGGCCATTCTAGAACATTGTATCTGTGTCTGTGCATGAATTCCTTAGTAGACTTGGAACAATGCTTTGGGTTATCGTCCTGCTGAAACAACCAACCCCGGCGTAACTTTAACTTCTTGAAAAATTCTTGAACATTCCAACCAGTGCTGATACTGGGTGGAATCCATGTGACCCTCAACTGTGACGAAGTTTCCAGTACCTGTGATTGCCACACAGCCCCATCGCATGATCCAACCTTCACCAAATTTCACAATAGGGAGCAGGGTTTTCTTCTGGAACGCTGTGTTCTTTTTCCACCATGCAAAGCACCTCTAATTAGGACCAAATACTTCACTCTTGGTTTTATCCGTCTAGAGGACATTATTCCAAATCAATTCTGGCTTTTCCAGATCTCTATTCCAATTTTCCCTGTATTTCCCTCCCTTTTTCCTCCTGTTATTTCCTTCCTGTTATGGAACTTGACTCTTAATTTGTTTATATAAACCCGCTGGTTTCGGGTCCGTTATGGTTGCTATAGTAAAAGGAGATCCGTGTGTACAGAAAGAAAACCAGGGCGCGTTTTTCATTTCATTTCTTTCTAATGAAGAGTTAGTAATTTCTACAATCTGGTTCTAAGTAAGAACCTTCGTTTTTTTATTTCTAAACACAAAATAATTAGCTAAAATATGTTTAATATAATGAATAACAATTTGAAGGTGAACTGAATGGGTAGCATTGGTGCGATTAGTGAGGTCATAAAATCGTAAATCACACTCACATACACACCCCAGCAGCCCCTGCTGGCAAAAGCTGTGAAATCTTTCACCAGACACAATGTTCCGAGTCTAAACATTTCAGATGAATTTCTCTCGCTATAAAGTGCACAAAACAAGGTATTCTTGCGTGGAGGCGGTTATGGTCCCCGCAAGTACCCTGGCCCTGGAGATCGATAAGAGTGCGGTGGTGTGTTGGGCAGCCGTTCCCCTCAACAAGCGGATCCAATTAAACACAAATCTAAGTGAGGCTTTTTAACGCCGACGAACCCATCCAATTTCACTTTTACAAAAGAAGGACCAAGCGATTAGGGAAAAATGGCCTTGAAGAGGAGGGGTGTGTGCACGCGTGTGTGTGTGTGTGTTAGGAAAAAAAGAAAGACTCTCAAACAAATAGCTGAAGAAGGCTTGAGGCTGTCACTGTGATTAAGTGATTTTTAAAGAAAGAGGAAGAGAGAGAAAGAGACAAAAACAATAAGAGAGAGAGCGGGAAAGGAGGGGTGAGAGAGAGACAAAGAGAGAGACAGAAATGGCGGAATAGTGAGAGAGAGACAAAGAGACAGTGAAAGAGTGAGGAAAAAGTGAGAGGTGTTCCCTTCATTAATGGCGGTGAGGAAGTGTTTATTTAGGTGTTTATCCCACCGTCATATAATCCTTGCTGGACCTCTGTGCATAAAATTAAGATATATTGTTTGTTTGTTTGTGTGTATGTGTGTGTGTGTGTCGGAGTGACCATCACGCTGCCGGCTTTGTTTGCTTGCTCGCTCATTCTGTCCACTTCTTTAATCAATTTTTCAATCTAATTTCATCCCCCGCTCTTGCAGTCATCCCCGTCTTTTTTTTTTTTTTGAACTTGGATGGACGCATCCTAAAGCAATTTAGCAGCCAGGCCAAAAAAAAAGTTTGTGAGAGAGAGAGAGAGAGAGAGAGAGAGAGAAAAAGGATAAAAAGAGATTCCGTAATTCAATACAGAGTTAATCAATAAACAACGTGTTCCCTTGACTCACTTGGCTTTTTTATTCCACAGCCTGTTTACATGGGTCAGATGGCAGCGACTTTACTAAACACACACACACGCACACACACAGATGAATTAGTACTAGAAAGGGTAATACTTAAAATCAGAGAAACAGCTAACCACCTAAAAAACACATTTATTAATAGGACAATTCTCTCACCCATCCCTGGAAAACACACACACACGATTCTCAGTAACTTGACAAACTCGGTAACCCTTTTTTTTTTGCCTGAATTAATTTTAAGAGAAAATTTATAAAGTTAATAGGTTACTTTGTATGTGTGTGTGTGTGTTTTTCTCTTCGTACTGACTCAAGGCATTCTATCAGCTTCTCTCTCGCTCTCGCTCTGTCCGTCTCTCTACCTCTGCCCCCTGGTCATGAGTTTGAAGGTCCTGGGGAGTTTTACCCCAACAAGCACCATCTGTCACCCCTCCTACCCCTATGTGCACAGTTGAACCGAGCCACCACAACTGGTGTGCGGCTGGAGAGACAACAAAAACGATAATAAGACAGAACTAGAAAGAGAGAGAAAGAGAGAGAGTGAGTCAAGTCCAAAGGACAAAAAAACCCCCAAAAAAACAGACAGACAAAAAAACAGAAATCCACAGACAGGACTCAGATTGCTGGATAGACAGACTAACAGACACCCAAAACACAGTTAGAAAAATAAAAGACGGGTTTAATGTGAGTTTGAATTGGTTTACGAGGGTTGGGGTAGATTTGGGTGGTTGCGGTTGGTTTTAAGTGGGTGGTATGGGTTGGTTCTTGTGGGTTTTGTTTTGGTCTGTTCGGAAGGGGTTCAAGGTGGGTTTTGTTTGGGTCAGTTAGAAGGGGTTCAGGTGGGTTTTGGTGAGTTTGGGACAGTTAAGCAGGGTTTTAGTTGGGTTCTGGTTGTTTAGGTCAGTTCGGGTAAGTTTGGGTCGACTGAGGAGGGTTTTGGTTGGGTTGAGTTGAGTTCAAATGGGTTCGGGTCAGATCTAGTTGGTCAGCTTTGCTTAAGCTTTTCCCTCTTGAACCTGCACTAACTGGCCTTAGGCTCCTTTCCTATGCTCCATTTCCCCTCTCCTCCCTCCTCTCTCTATTGTTCTGTCCATGCCAGAGGTCTTGCCCCTGCTCTTCAGAGCTGAACCTTTCAGCCTGCCTCCACCCATCTCCATGTGGGTTGCCAGAACCAGCTCTAACCCCCTGCTGGGGCCAAGCTGTGTCTGGCTTTGCTGAATTATTAATGGGTGTGATTTCTGATCCGGGCGGCTGTTCTCGTTTCATGCACAACAATGCGGTAAGCGCTTTACCGATCTGCCAATATTTGCCTGATACACGTTGAATGTATCAGACTGGATTTATTTCCTTGTTTTGTTTGTATTTCCCTGACAGATCTGTATCTCGCAAACAACGTGGCATGTTTTGCCCTGGAGCAGGATAAAATTCACAAAAAAAAAAATTGCAGGTTTGAATTGAAGCAATAGCAAAATTGGACTCTAATGTCGAAATGTCGAAAAGGTTAAAAATAAACAAACGCAGCTTGTATGGCAAATTTTGTCTTGGAAGAAAAAAAATCCATATAAACTTATGTTTTAGAAAAATGCAGTAAAATAACCTGCTCTGCACAACTCTACCACTGTTAGCTCTCTTTTTCGTCTAGAAGTCGAACTAAACAATAAGATAAAAAAAATCACTCCTATAAAAAGATATGGACCGTTGATCTGTTTAGCGTATATGGGGGAATGGGGCGTTCTTCAGCAATACAGTACAAATGGGAATAAACAAAACATTCTATTATAAAACATTAATGAGGAAAAGATTCAGTGATTCGTTAATTAAATTAAATTAGTCCTATTCCCTCTGGCAGCAAACTACCCCAAAGCATAATGTTTTTACCTTAATGTTATCCCCTTTCTGGAGTCATAGGCAGCATTCCTCCTGTTCCCGGTTTTACCTGACCACAACACATTCACCCAGTTCTCCTCTGCATCATTCTGATGTCCAGTGGCAAACTTTACCAGTTGTTTTTGATAACTATAGTCCAGCTGTGTTGGGACAATTGAAAAAAACCTCCCAGTTTTTGTAGCCCATTAAACCCTAGGGTAGGTCTACAGTCTTGTCCCTGACATCCTTGGACAACTTTTTGGTCTTGGCCATGTTGGCAAGTTTGGAATCTGCTGTAAGCAGGTGTGTCTTTTAGGAACATCTGGAAGCCAGAAATGCTGTTGACTAACAAACAAAAAATAATTGTTTCCCCCACTATATTTATGTTTTTATTTGAAATCATGCAATTTCCCCTCCATTCCAAAGATGGTGGGAAAAGTATAAGTTAGAATATAATAAAACGCACCAAAAAAATTATTAAGTGCCAAAATTATTGTTATTATTTTGTTGAAGTCTGCTAACACACAGAGCTAGTGTTAAAACACTAAAACACTTTAGCATGTAGCATGTGTTTTGTTAGTAAACGATAAAAAAAAGAAGTAGAATAAACCATTAAAAGGATTTTTCAAGAATTTCAGAATGCTGACTTGCTTCCACATTTACAAACAAAAATGGTGAAGCTGTAGCAGATTGTGTGGTTTGGTTCTGTAAGTTATGACACACACACACACATGCACACTTACTTCAGGGTGGACAGGGGACTAGGTTGAGAACTGTTGCTCACAGTGTGAATATATCCTTTTTATTTGGAATTTTATTGGTCTACTGCAGGATTTACCGAGACCCACAGAAGCCCAAGGGCGAGAGAGGAAAAAAAAAATCACAAATAACCTTCAACACCACCTATTCACACACATACATGTATATCATACACACACACAGGCTGTATTCAAAACTTCATCTGAGTAGATTCTTTGTTAAAGTTAGTACATAATTCCAGAATGCTAAAAAAAGTACAGTAAGGGGAAAAAAAAAATTATTTGATTCTCTGCAGATTTTAACACTGAGAGACAGAATAACAAAAACATCCAGTAAAACATGTATTTGCATTTTAATAAGTGAAATAAGTATTTGATCCCCTATCAATCAGCCAGATTTCTGGCTCCCAGGTGTCTTTTAACAGATAACACGATGAGTTTTGTAGCACTCTCCTAAAGGGACGCTCTTAAAGTAAGTGCTTCTAATCTCTTTACCATGGT
The DNA here is from genome assembly GCA_005784505.1 of Bagarius yarrelli. Taxonomy (NCBI): domain Eukaryota; kingdom Metazoa; phylum Chordata; class Actinopteri; order Siluriformes; family Sisoridae; genus Bagarius; species Bagarius yarrelli. The sequence goes on along the minus strand of VCAZ01000019.1, from coordinate 6,438,505 downwards.
CGAGACCAAAGAGCTGTCCAAGGATATCTGAAATGGGCTACAAGTATATTAGCAATCAGGTTGGTGAGAAGATCACAACAAGTGTGCAATTATTCGCCAGTAAAATAACTGTCAGTTTCCCTCGGTCTGAGGCTTTATGTAAGATCTCAAGATCTTGTGTGGTTTCAATAATTATGAGAACGGTAAGGAATCAGCCCAGAACTACACAGTGGAATCTTGTCAATGATCTCAGAGCAGTTGGGACCATAGTTCAAGAAAACTATTGGTAACACACTACACTGTGAAGAACTGAAATACTGCAGCGTCCGCAAGGTCCCCCTGCTCAAGAAAGCACATGTACAGGCCTGTCTAAAGTTTGCCAATAAATATGTGAATGATTTAGAGGGAAACTGGGTAAAAAGTGTTGTGGTCAGATAAGACCAAAACTGAGCTCTTTGGCATCAACTCACTGTGTTTGGATTAGGAGGAATGCTGCCCATGATCCCAGGAACACCATCCCCACCGTCAAAACATGGCGGTAAAAACACTAGGCTTCAGGGCCGTGTTGCTGCTAAGGGATCAGGACAACTTCACCACATCACAGGGCTGATGGAATGGGCCATGTACTGTCAAATCATGGGTGAGAACATTCTTCCGTCAGCCAGGGCATTAAAAATGGGTCGTGAATAGATATTCCAACATGACAATGACCCAAAACACACGACCAAGGCAACAAAGGAGTCACACAAGGAGAAGCACATTAAGGTTTTGGAGTGGCCTAGTCAGTCTCCAGATCTTAATCCCATAGAAAATCTGTGCTGAAGGGACCTGAAGGGTTAAATTGTCAAATATTAACCTCCTAATGACTTGGAGAGGATCTGCAGAGAGAAGTGGGGCAAAATCTCTCCTGGGAGGTGCACAAACCTGGTGGCCAACTACAAGAAACGTCTGACAAGAGTATTGCCACCAAGTAACAAGTCATGTTTTGCGAAGGGGCCAAATACTTATTTTACTCATTAAAATGCAAATCAATTTACAGCCCTTTTGAAATGAATTTTCTTGATGTTTTTGTTGTTATTCTGTCTCTCACTGTTAGAATAAACCTACCATAAAAATTATGGACTGATCATTTGTCAGTGGGCAAACATACAAAATCAGAAAAGGATCAAATGATTTTTTTTTTTACCTTACTTCATGTTCTTTATAGCATGATTATGTGCGGTATGAATAAAAATTAGCTGTACATAAGTCAAGCGACATATGCTGTACATAAGTCAAGATTGTCACGCGACATATGATGCCATACCGCGTGCAGCATCTATGTTTAACATCATTTTTGAATATTACAAGACTATTGTATGAGCCCACAGGAGAGACAAGTGTTCATGATAGCATGAGTACCTCAAAATCATCCGGGCCCACTGGTTTTTTTTTAATACTATGAATCCGGACATACTACTCGCCTTATGTACTGTTTTAAGCATACTATATAGTATGCAGGTATGTGATTTCAGATGCAGCCACAGTCATGCCACACACAAGCCTGTGGTAAACAACACATATAGCTCATCTGGCGCTTTCCCAAACCGAATGAAGTGTGTATGTGATTTGTTTAACTCATCACACTTTGCTTCTACGTTAACCTGCCTTGTGCACACTGCTGTAACTTAACACAGAGATAAAGCTATTCAGCAGGGAGCTCAACATGCTGCAGCAGCATCGGGCTAACAGATGTCTGTGCCGCGCTGGGACGAGGCACACGCACAATTGGACTATCAAGTTACTAAAGCAAGCAAACACACAAAGGGGAAGAAGGATGGTATAGTCATAGAGTGAAAGAGAACACACACAAAACAGCCTTTTGTGTTTTGCTATTGGGTGCAGCGCAGCCAGGCACGTGCAGAGGTCAAAGGCCGACCCGTGGCGTGACCTTAGGAATGAAAGACAGCCATGTGACAGATTGGCCTCTACTTCCTGACACCACAGATTTCTCCTCCCTCCTTTTCTCTTTTTCATCTTTAGATTGCTGCATAGACCCCAATCCTGGTCATTTAAGTGCAATTGAAGGAACATACGTCAAGAATAAAAGGGCTGAGATGGAGAAATCTCTACAAACAATAGATCGATGCAGCACAACCAAACATTAAAGCTGAATCAGGTCAGACATTTTGAAAGCGACAGTGCAAGAAAATTGCCGCTTGATCTGGTGATCTGTTGAAAAACAAAGTTTTTGTTTTCCTCCTCTTTTATCACTCAGACAGACACAAACCAGTTGATGAGTCTGTTAGCTTATGCATAAAAATAGGACAGTTGGGGCTTTTCTCCAGGTGTAGTCAAAAGCAGATTGGTTAACGTATCTGGGGTTTTTTACCATTACTGTCAATAAACATGACCAACAACCACCCACGTTTTAAGAAGGACCATAGGCAGACCTTAGCATGAATTATTCAGACTAAACTGAGAGGGGCAGTAATTCGTTAAGGCTCTGGGTTGTTGATCAAGATTGGGGTTCAGACCCCAGCATAGGGAGTGCCGTGTGTTGAGCCCCTGAGCAAGAACCTTACCCCTCCCTGTCTCGGGGGCACTGCATTATCGCTGACCCTCTGCTCCAACCCCAACCTCCTAAGCTGGTGATGTAAAGAAAGATATTTCACTGTGTAGTAATGTCAACTGTGCAAAATAAGGGCTTCTTCTTCTTTTAAATGTTTACAAAATCACATTTAATAGGCAGGATTTGTCCAGTTTGGTTAGTCACCCCAAAGCCTAGAATTAGATGGACACAGGTGATGTTAGACAATGTACAGGGTTTTGGTTTTTTTTAAACCATTTATTAAGTGGAGAGGCAATTTCTCTTACAAGTCTTTTTTTTTCTTTTTCTACATCCTCTGCAATGGCCGGCTCAAACACTCAATCACTGCAGCACCAGAGTAGCACCTTAATCAACTGACCTGAAATGGATACCACCCACACGGGGAAGGAGGCGGCGCACAGGAGAATGATGGGGTGGGGTAAATGAGGGGGAAAAATGGGAATGGATGAACTTCAGGAAAAGGCTGGCATAACTAGAACACTGGAACAAGGGGAAATAGAGTGATGAAAAATGAGAAAGTGTGGGGATTATTCTAGAAGGGGAGGGAGGGTAAGTAAAAGGGAAAGTGGAGAAGGGAGAAGAGGTCTAAAGGGAGCAGCAGAAGGACAACCCATGATGGGGTCGTGATCCCTGACATCACTGCCCTCATCTGCTGGTCCAAAGCAAGCAGCGTCCACTATTCCTTCAATCCATCCTCTTGTCACACCACTCTCCTATCCTTTACGCAGCTTGAACCATAGCATAGAAAAACACACATTGGTACACAAACCTGTGCCGAGTTTCAATTAGAAACCGACTCCAAATCAAATGTGATCTCTAAAGGCCCATTCAGTACAGGATAGTTGATGAGCAACTACATGATTAGCGAGCCATAAATACTGAGTTGCATCAAGGTACACGGAGTCATTAGCGCCAGTGCTATCAAAATGACGATAAGGGGAAAAAACATTACAAAAGGGCCCTCAAGCTGCAGTGGCCACCTTTAATCCTGGGGTCACACCTCACTGGAAAACAATGCATCAGCCAAGTCCTGAAACAGCACTTTTGCACAGAGAGGGGAATTAAGGTTCCACAGGGAATAGATGATCAAACAGAACATTGTGACAGGAGTTAAAACACCATCTTCTTCAATAAAAAAACAATACATTTTTTAATACAGGTTACATTTTTAAACAGTCGTTAACATCTTTACAAGAGAAATTTTAGTTTGCCCTTTTTTTTCCTCCTAGAAAGGATTGAGTTCTTGACATGTTTTTCAACCAGCGCTAAAAGGAGTTAAGAAAAAAAATAAATAAAAGACAGAGAACACATAGGGGGGATTGGGTGGGGTGTGATGGCTGCTGGACTGTGGGAATGAGAAGTAAATAAATAAAGAAAAGCAAGAGGCTTTGCGGATTAAAGGATAAAAGCAGAGGAGAGGAGCGAGGGAGGAGGGGCATCAGGAGGTCCGGGGGCGACCCACTGGTATGCCGAGACATACATTGACCTTTCACAACAGAAGCTCAGCTAGAAAACATCAGCGATAATCCATCCACCATTTCGCACTCCCCATTCCCTGTCTTTTATACAACACCCTCCGGATTTTCAGATTCCAGTGTACTAACATGTTTCTGGTTGTAGGGCTTAATTCTTGTCTGCCAAAGTCTCACACTCATTCCATATTGTATCTCTGGTCCTCAACCTCTTGCTCTTTGGCTGGTGTATTTATGAAATGTCAGACAAGAAAAGACAAGCTCTAATAAAAAATACAAACTTTTTTTTATATAACTAGAAGAAGTAGCTGTAGCACTATCCTGAAGAAACTGGTTGCTCTCCAAGGTCCTGAAATCACAACCTCCAGCACAATGTTTTAGACCAAGGGTCACACAAATCGGACCCGGAGGACCGGTGTCCTGCAGCGTTTAGCTCCATCTTGCCTCAACACACCAAGGCAAGTTTGGTGATCCACGTTTTAGACTAAATAAGTCTATGTGGAGGAGGGACACAGCTGGGACTTACTAAACACAGGCACTGGAAGCCACTCGACCCGTCCCCAGAGATGTGGGTCGTGAGTGGAAATCAGACTCCCTGTCAAGAAAACAAGCCCGCTTGGGGTAGCGCAGATAATGTAGCACTGATTCTCTCGAGTATCTTCTTCGGTCTCATTGATATATGTCAACCTACTAGGCTTTTTGCTCCAGTTACCTCTTCTGCTCTTATGTCTCACACTTCTTTCGCAGTACAAAAGTACACTTTTTGGTACTTACTTAAAGATGAAGAAATCTTTTCTGCATTAGTTCTGTAGGACTGAATTGCAAGTATGCAGGCTTGAAACTTTGAAGGGTTGAAACTCTTTTACTGCTGTACGACTACATTGATTAAGTTCTGATCCTAAACATTTTCTGCATACATTTAGTCATGTATTGCACTACTAAATTATCTGTGATTCTGTTTAGAGCTGTACTGACTCTTAGTACTGAATCACTTTTGATTTACTTCCACCCATTTCTTAACTTTATAATAATCATCAGTTCAATAGGGCACTGTAGAATCAGTTATGATAGTAAACCTGTGCTATATGGCTCTTCCTGAAATCAGTTATTATACTGAATCAATTCTATATAACTCCATTGAAATATTAGGATAATAAATCAGTTCTACATGGCTCTACTGAATCAGTTATTATAATGAATCAGTATCTGTAAAGTGTCTATAAGGCTCTAGAGACTCAGTAATGGCAATGAATCAACACTCTATGGCTTTATAGAAGTCGTTATTTATCATTAATATTTTTGGGAGTCTTTTTACGGTTTTAGCAACTGAAATCCTTCGATTCGATAGATTCTTCAGTGCTGAGGCTCCTCTTTCAGCCAGACAGCTAACCACCAATACTACAGTGAAATCAACAAAACCTGTTGGACTTGATGTCAGCTATCAGCACCCTGTACTGTCTTCTGTTCCAAAGCCTAGAACTATCATTCAGTCATGTAGTAACAAGAGAGCTCTCAGTACTGCTTGTCTGTCTCTATCAGCTCCAAGCTCTCTGTTCAACACCTCGAAAGCGAGAGAGAGGAGAATTGATCGCTTCAAAGGAGACAAGAAAGCCTGGTTACACCACAGATTACTAGTGAGAGAAGGAGAGAGAAAAAGAAAGAAAGAGACGAGAGACGAATTGCGTCTGCACGCTGTGGGTAGCTTCAGTACAGCTGCACAACCTAACCGATCAATAGAGCCCATTGTACGCAGAAGCATGTGGTCGAGAGAAAATGGGAAACTGCTCAAAAGAAAGAATGAGTGGAAAGAGAAGAGGGGGATCTGCGAGTGGATCTACACTCTTGCTGAGAGTCTTGAGAGTGGAAGGGATGATATAAGGTTTAAAACCTGAAATAATCCTTATACAGATACTACAATAATTACAAAGATATAATGTAGTCAGTTACTGGGATGATACAAGGGTAACTAGCAATAAAATGATGGACAGTTCAGCTTCTTTTTACCCTTTTGCTTTTCAGTTTTGGGCTTTTTTTTGCTTTCTTCTATTTTTTTTTTCTTTTACCATTTCCACAAATCCTCCATATATTCTGTGGTTGTCACTTTTAATACACTTCCTCTCTTCCGCCATTTTTAATTAGATCCTTGCCGTCTTTGTCTTCTTCTTTTACTCAATTTTTTAGGTTTAAAAAATGAAAGAGAAAAGAAAAAAGTTAAAGCAATTAAAGAGTGAGATAAAGAGGAGGAGGAAGAGGAAAAAAGTTGACCCAAAACATCAACTTTTAATTAGTAGTGCAGAAATCTGCAGAGCATCAGACTCATCTGTTCATAATTTCTCTCCTGTGTTATCTCTCGCTCTTTCATACACACACACACACACACACACACACACATTCTTCCTCTGTACAGGAGCCAAAAGCACTTTACCTGTCAGATCATTAACCACACAGGAGAAAAACCTTGCTAGTGGATCTAAACCACATCACACAAACTATTACAAAAATATACCTGTCTCAATATCTCTCTATCTCACACACACACACACACACACACACACACACACACACACACACACACACACACACACGCACACACTGTTAAAGCACTTTGCCTTTGACCAAACCCAGGGAGCAGGGGGTGATAGTACTATTTTTAGAGATAAGAGCATCTCTATCTCTCTCTCTCTCTCTCTTTCTCTCTCTCTCTCTCTTGCTTGCTCTTTCAAGCACACATACCACATTTTTTAATGATTCACACCATCTCACCCTTTGTATTTCAGTTTCTCTTTCTTACCCTCTACTCATACGTTCTCCCTTTACACTTTTGCATGTTTTCTTTCTTTCGTTAGTGACTCCCTTTTTTTATAGACTGGGGTCTGTTGGGGTACTTTTGCTTTTTGCTATTGCGTTTCTGTCTAATAGACGAACGACACCCCGGTCACAGAAGCGATGCCCTCCTTTTGCCTCAGTCTCATTTTTTACTCTCCGCCAACCTGGTGGTGACCTTTACAAAACTGGCCTGCTTAAAAAAAAAAAAATGGCCTTAGAGTTTTCCCAGGCAGAGCCAGCGCATTCTCGGTTCTTCTTTTGTGTACACACTCACACATACTGTATAAATTAGGAAAGCACAATGTTTATCGGACAGATAAATTAACAGGTGATCTAGGTGAAAATGATGTCATATTTATTGCCCTAATAAAATAAATGAAATCCGATAACTAGAGCCGATAAAGTAGGCTTGCTGGTAAACCAGTCAATCAATCTGATTTATCTAAGATCCCTTTCCGAGTGCAAATGATTAGGCGGGTTTCCGCCCAGTGTTGCCAGATGGGGTGGGTTCTGTTGTTAGATGCCCACCCAGTGTTGCCAGATGGGCCAAACCCATCCAATTGGACTTATTTTGATCAAGTCAGACCAAATAAATGCACTGGCTTGGTTGATATAATATTTGGGCCACAATTTGCATGTAATATTTGGGATAGAATTCACGGGTGTTTAGTTTTAACAAAAAATGGGATTTTATTCATTTTTGAATCAAATATTGAAACAAAATTGACATCAAATTATTACTGGTGTCAGTTTCATCAGTGCGTCTAAGATTTTCTATTCTCCTGGGGTGCACAAACTGCAGATTGTACGGAAATTCTAATATAAAAATAGAAACTCATTGTTTATGGGTATCTGTATCCGAATCGGCTGTGAGAAGGTCGCAATTATCGGTTGTCCGTATAAATGTTCATATTGGACATCCTTAGTATAAATTAATTTCTGTAAGCTATGTAATCGAGTAAAAGCGATATTAAACGTATATTAAACATGGTCTCTCACACGCTTAGGTTCTCTCGGTTTTTTTCTTCTACTCTCTTTGCTCTGTCTCTCTGTCTGCTTCCTGTCGGTCGGCTGCTGCTGGTCAATAGCACAGACGAGCCTGCCAATTTATCATTTTTCAACTCTCATTTTTTAACCTATTGACGACGCTCGCTCGTTTATTTCTGCTGCATTAAAGCCCGAAACAGACAAACAACCTGTCTTTCTCTTTTAAAAAAAAACCGTCTGTAGTATTGATACATATATATTCATCTATAAATTACTAATGCAACGCTTTAACAACTATGTGAGTTCCACATTCTTTATTTATACAACTGAACTGAATTAAATTGAGAGAGAGAGAGAGAGAGAGAGAGAAAGACAGGGATAAGTAGAGAGAGCGAGAAAGAGAGACAGAATTAGAGGGAGAAAAAGGCAAAAAAAAATATATACTCTCTGTGAACTGTTGACACATAGCAGCTCTGCACGGTGGATTTGGTATCAATCATAGCTGAAGGTGACACACGGCATGACAAAGCTACACCTGCGTGGGTCAACTGCACCTCTTTACGCCTCCACACACAAACACACGCACACAAAAACACACACACACAAGCGATGGTGACACGAAGCGGAACCACAGGCTATCAGAGCAGCACCAGGAGGCGGGAACTGTCATTATCTTCACAGTTACCACCGTTTATTCAGCCAATAGAGAGACACTCACACCACACACACAAAAATTTTTGTCTTAGAACAGATAGCAGCTAGACTAGCATTAGCAACGGAGAATACTCTCCAAAGATTTAGCAGTTTGTTAAATATCGCCTTATGCTAATGCTAGTAAACTAGTAGTAGGTATTAACTAGGATTAGCATGGAAAATTCCTTAAAAATTCCTGACGTAAATTCCAATTTCATTACATTTAAAAATTTGTTCACAAAAATTTCCCATCAGGTTAGCGCATATTACCCACTGAACTAGCAATCAGCGGATATAAAATGATTGGACTGTTTAAAAAACAAACCTGTCGGTTTAAGAGGAGCCAAAAATATAGCATTAGATACCCAAAATATCCTGTCAGTTTAGCATATTTTAGCATGTATTATCAGCATTAGCAGTGAGAATTAGTCATTTATTTTCAGAAAAATGGAATCCTTCTAGAGTCGATGCATATTAATTAGCACGCTGTGTCAAATCCTCTCAGAATTCTATTCAGGTTAGCATTAAAGTGCTCCATATATGGGTGTGTGTGTAAATGTGAGTGTGTGTGTGTCTGCGTCATGCTGAGGTAATGATGGGTGTCTGCATGTCCTAGGAGGTCATTAGAGTTTTTCCTTCCTTTCATTATCTCACTGTGGTACATGGGGTGGTACATGGGGTGGTACAAACGTCTACGCGTGTGCTGTAAATGACGCCTAATTACAGATTGTTTCATACATATAATAAATTAATGACCAACAAAAGAACTACCTGCAGTGATGTCATCATCAGTGACGTCCATTTCTTCCTCGGTAGATTTGGGTTCGGAGGGAGGGGCTTCAGCTGGAGGAGGAACCGGCTGGACTGTCTCTGGAGCGGCTCCAGCTGCAACACACACACACACACACACACGCATGTCATCTCTAACCTGGCTTTTCCTCCATTACCTGTTTAGAAAGGACAACCACCTTTCTGGTAATGTCACTAATTCCTCCTCGTTTGCTCGTCAGTTCGTTAACAACCTCGTCAGACCTTATTGTTTTTGCATTATTGGCCGCTTTATTAACCTGCGAGCTGTCGCAATTGTGCTCGTTTTTATTCGCCGGAATCATTTAGCCTTTATCCTGGAATTACCAATTAAAACACGCTTTTCATTAAGATACCAGATGAATCAATGCTGCTTAAGGGTAAGGGACAGATAAACTGGGCCCAGTGCTAATTAATGGAGAGAGAGAGACAGAGAGAGAGAGAGAGAGAAAGACAGAAAAAGAGAGAGAGAGAGAGACAGACAGACAGAGAGAGAGAGAGAGAGAGAGACAGAGACAAAGAGAGGTTAAACATGAAGGAAGGAAGGAAAATCTTTTTAAAGCCAAATCCACATAATTTCTTCAATTAACATTGAAGTGTGTGTGTGTGTGTGTGTGTGTGTGTAAGAACAAGTGTCTTTATGTTTCAATTAACCTCCCTATTGACCACTGACATATTTAGGGAGGAGCACATTTCCCCTTTACTGCTGCAACCCCTCCCCTATCACAATTAAAAAAACCACAGGTGTTTGGTGTCCAACTTCGAGGCTAATGTGGCTAACAAGTAAAGAAAGCCTATAGCTACCAGTTAAGCATTGTGCTAAGGTGGTGCTAATCGGTTAAAAGACAATAAATCATCATTTTTCTGATTTTAATTCTATTATTAAAAATAGAGAAAACCCGGCAGAAAAAACTCACACACACACACACTACAGGAGGTAATTGGGAGCAGTGGAACAGGATTGTTGAGAGGTCAAACACCAGTGTCGGCCATAACACAATGACTGCACCAGGGCTTATTAACCCACACCCCCCTCCTCACTCTCCTTAGTCTCTGCTCCCCACCGCCTCATCCTCCTTTCTTTCTCTCATGTCCACAAGGGAAAAGCTACGCTTCACACACGTAGCTTACTAAAACAAAGGGATGAAATCGGCTCAAGAGCACCACCTTTCACATGCTACAGAATTACAGAGTTTCAAGACAGAGCAAGAGGAGAGGAGAAAAGAAGAGAAGAGAAATGAAGAAGAGGAGAGAAATGGGAAGAAGAGAAGAGAAATGAAGAAGAGGAGAGAAATGGAGAGGAGAAGAAAGAACTTGCTCAACACTAATTCCTGAAGCAGTAGTCTTTAAAATGGCCATGTGTCAGTGTCTCTCCACCTCCTCCTGTGTGTGTGTGTGTGTGTGTGTAAAAAGTAAGAAGACCTAACAGTAAGCTGATGACTTTGGGTGAATCTTGAGCAGCAGATCTGACAGGAGCCATTTGACCCAGGGCTACACCAAGAGCAGAGAGGACTCCACCAACACCATACACATTTATTATTAATAACACACACACACACACACACACACAGGAGACGTCTGGTTGGGGTAGAGAGTGAAAGATAAAGAGAGAGAGAGAGAGAGAGAGGCATATAGACAGTGTAGAAAGTATAAATAATATTCAAATTCTAATGAAAAACAGGCTTTACCTTGTATTATTATTATTATTATTATGTTCAATTGTATTCTGGGGTTCTGACAGCGATGTATTTCTCACAGGTTCTGTTCATTGAACTTCAGAGCACAGCGGCGGATTTATGGCTGGTAAAATGCGGTGTGTTTTTGTTTTCCTCCTATCAGTGTGTGATCTAAACTCCAGTCCTGGGAGAGATGTACCGAACTAAACATGGAGTTCGTGTCATGTTGTTCTCTTCCACTGAAACCCTGATCAGGGAGAGCGAGCTCGCCAGAAGCAGTGAAAATATTTCTTATATTGCCGTGAAGTAGCAATATAACGTTAAATCAAGGGAGTCAAAAAAAACCCAAAAAAACTGTTCAAAAGTTTACACCCCCCTTCTCTGGAGGTGGTGTGATAGTTATTTATGAGGTGTGTAGTGGTCAATGTAGAAAGCTGCATCTGAAAGACACTGGAAAAGTCCTAAAGAACAGTGTGTGTGTACGGGTGTGTAAATATTCATAGACTTGGACCCTAACCCTAACCCTAACCCTTGTGGAAACATAACATCTGTAATTTAATGCGAAGCGCAACTTAAGACACCCCAAATGCAATTTCGTTAACCAGTCAAATTAAAAGCTGTCTTATGGCTTACAATTATTAATTTTTTTTTATTCAACTGGCAGAGAATTAAGGGTCTTGCTTAGGAATCCAGGTGGGAATTGAACCAAAATTTTTTTGAAATGACAGTTCAACACCTTAAGCTTAAACAGCAACATTTAGTGACCTGAAGAACACAAAAGTGCCAGAACATGGACAGGAGACAGGACGTGACAGCATTGGGTGTCTTTTCTGTTCGATGTACGAGGCGTACATGTTGTGTTCAAGCTATTCCCCATTTTAAAGCCTTCCTCTCCTTTTTTTTCTGCGCTCTCCCTCCTTTCCCCATCTGTATGATGGACACACCGGCTGGGCCACATTAATTCTCTCTGCTCCATGCTTATCGATCGGCGGCCCTCTCCCCGATTGCATTACACAGGCAGGCGGGCTGTTTTCTCACATTCGCCAAGAACACACACACAATCAAACACACGCATGCTATATTTAAGGGGGGGGCAGCTAAGGTTGATGGGGGGAAAGCAAGGCAGTGAGACGGCAGCAAGGCAACTCCTGATGAAAATGTAGAGAAAGAAAAATGCTTTTGTGCTCAGGCTGAAGTATTAGAACACACGTTCTATTTTTCTCTCTATTTCATCTGAATGTGTTAATTGACACTTCCTTTATTACACCCGCCCATTCGGCAAGTGCTGTGTGCGTTTTCACAGCGCGCACTCTCACGCCACACACAATCCACTAAACAGACTCTAAATACAGCGGATGTGTCCAAGAACAACATTATCACATAAAGACTAAATTACACAAAAACCCAGCGGTGCCCACACACCGAGCCTAAGGGGAGGCCGAAAAGCATTGTGTTTGCGTAGGACAACGTTTGATCGAGATGAGGCTTAAGTACCACCAGACAGGAAATGTGAACCACTTCTACGCATCACGCACCAAAACACTCTCTAGACTGAAAGTGCTTGATAATCGAGTTCCGTGAGGCAAACAAGTCGTAAGCGTTTAAACAAACTGAAGGAAAATGTGCTGGGAGAAGGACAGGACAGGACGGGACGGGATGAAGGGTTATTTTGGACAAGATACAGAACATTTTTCGGAAGTAAAAGAGATACTTGCGGTTTTTCCAGACAGAACTAAAAGTCTGATTTGTAGTATAAGAATAATGACAAAAAAAATTGGAATTTTACACCTTCGCCTACCGCACTTAGCTTTCATCATGTTTTATTCCACCCAATTGGTGTCACTGAAAGGTACAAAGGTTCCTTTCTGCGCTCAGGTTACTGTTCTTGAAGTTCTTTTGTTCCATCTGGTTCCAAATGGTTTCTTCAGGTTCCAAATGGTTCCTCAGAATTCCTTTCTCCAGACTTCAGGGGGGGCTCGTTTGGGGGCCTGGAAGTTATCCAGTTTTAGCGCACTTAGAGATTTGCTGGATTAACTGGCTTGAATAAAGGTGTATAAGATCGGTAGCAAAGTGGTTAAGATTTAGATCTGCTGATTGGGTTTAATTCCCAGCACCACCAAGCTGCCACTAAGGGAATCGTGAGGTAAAGGCCCTTAATCCTTAACTGCTTGGCTGGATAATAAATTATATTACTGTAATGATGACTGGGACTGATGCAAGAGACTGGTGTATCATCTAAGATGAATTCTGTCTCAGGACGTTCTGCAAAATACTCTTGTAAAAAACGCCTCTTCTTCTTTCCACAGTAGCAGCATGGGTTAATTTTTAGAAGCGTCTCCGTCCTACTCAATGTGTTTATAAAGATCTCCAAAGGTTGCACCTGACATTTTCTTGGAAAATACATTTGTAAAAGAAGAAGATGGAGATTTGTGCTGATCGATGGCCGCTCTCAGCCCCTCTAATGCTGAGCTGTTGGAGTACGAGCCATGACTCCGTTCCAGCCTTACTTTTGTTGCTAACCAACCTTTCATTTCCTCAGTAAGAGCGGGAAAAGGTCATTCATTTATGTCCTCGGCTGCCTGGTGTGCATCCGCTCGTACCGTGTGACCTTTTACTCAAATCCTTAGTATCAGCGTACGTCATGGACACAGGATACGGAGCAGAGCCGGACTGAACTGTCAGAACCGTCAATCAAAAGCGTAGTGTGATGTTCAGATCCAGATTATAAGTCTCTCTTGTCTCTCAATGCAAATGTTTTTACACTTTAAACAAAAGAACTAAGGAAAGAAAGGAGAAAGGAGTGGAGAGCAATGAAAAGGGGAGGGGAAGCAAGAGGAAAGTGAAAGGAAAGAGAAAAAAAAGAAAGAAAAGGAAAAGGAAGTGGTAGGGGAAGGGAAAGGGGAATAGGGAAGGAGGAAGGGAAAAGGGAAAGGCAAAAGGGATAAGGCATGGGAAAACAAAGGTCTGTGTGTGTGTGTGTGTGTGTGTGTGTGTGTGTGTGTGTGTGTGTGTGTGTGTGTGCAAACAGCTCAGATTCACTGACCCTTGCAGGCCTGTACGCTAGTGAGGTCACAGTAACACTACACTGACCAGCACCGGTTCCCATATCAGCCCACGCCTGTCTCCAGATCAGGCTCCAACACACACACACACACACACACACACACACACACGACTGACAGTGCATAATGGCATTTCCAGGAACAAAGTGTAAACACATAGGATATGCAGGTCTCTGAAGAAGAAGAAGCATGTTCTGCATTAATGAATGCCCAGAGCGACACACACACACACACACACACACACACACAGCGTCTAAAGGTGCGACTGAAATCTAAGTGCGGTCAAAAATAAGACAGAATCTAAAAGAATCCTCTCTGTCGCTATGCATTATTCATCACACACACATACACACACACACACACACAGATAAAAGCTCCAAACTTCAGCCTTGTCTTCCACTTCTCTATTTCTGACCGATGTCCCAAAGGCAACAGCGGCTTGTCTGCCTCAGATACATTACAGAGAGCGGGAATGTGTATATATGTGTGTGTGTGTGTGTGTGTGTGTGTGTGTGTAGGCCAACTATTCAGGCTTTCTGGGAAAGACTCAAACAAACACCCGCTTTCCCAACAGTACTAGCTGAGAATGAGAAGTGAGGTAGAGGGCAGGTTCGCTGGGGGACTGGGGCCACTGTTGCTCTGCCAGCTTGTTAACGTAACCGCAAACCAGTAGCTTTAATTATGACTTTCATGCTAAACATCGAGACGTTAGCTACATGTCATGCTAGGAGAAGGAAAAGAAAAAGGAGAAAGGTGACATTATAAAGTAACAGTAATAGAATGAGGACGAATGGGAAGATTTAAAAGAAGAAAAGAAAATCAAAATACAACTCAAATCCGGGAAAAGTCTGGACTTTTGAAAATTAAATAAAATGTAAACTAAAAGAATTTCAAATCACATGAGCCAATGTAAATAAAATATTGTATCATGTGATGTGAAAGACTTTTTCCAAAGGTTTTTATTTTATTAAAAAAAGAAACGAAATCTAATAATATAAAAGAAAAACAAAAGTTGATGGACAAAAAAAAATAAGAAGACAAAAAGGATATTAAAAAAGAAAAGCATCAAGAAGGAATAAAAAAAAAAAATAAGTGTGGAAATGAGAGTGGAAAAATGCAACTAATAAAGAAATGTCAATCAACCTGCTCATTGTCATATTAGGTCCCGCCCACTAGGCAGCTTAAATCAAGTTGCTTTGTTTTAGCAGTGTTTTTTTGTTTTCATAGTTTTTTATTTTTTAAAGGGTCCTCTTTAGTATTATTTTGAAAAAAAAACATGATCAACAACATGATACCTAAGACTTTAAGGAAGCTGTGACCTCACACACCAGACTAGTTTTATGACATGACCTCATTTCCAGCCTGCCTGCTGGACACCAGCTAAAGTTAATGCTATCTGAATTTGCTTACTCTTTGCTGATTCTGGTAGGAGAGACAGACAGACAGAAAAACATTGTGTGTGTGTGTGTGTGTTTGTGTGTAAGAGCATGTTGGTGTGCTGTTCTCATTCCTAATGTGTTTATAGTGTGAGTAATAGTGCCAGAGCGGCCGTCTCACTACGCAGTCAGCCTCGTAATTGGTTAATGCTTCAAAAGACACATCAGCACACATCACGCACACACTTGCACACACACTTGCGTTTGGGATTTTCTTGTTGATCAGACGCACATAAGGTACCTTCCATACACACTGATGGTAAAATAGACATACAGTCTTGATATAAACTTTTTAGATGAAAGGTAAAAATGATGGCTCCCCATCCCCGCCTGTCCCCTCGCTATGGACCTATTCTAACATCACTGCCATGTCGTGATGAAATTATAGTAATTACGAGAGGATTTCAGTTTGAGCGCTGGGTTTCTATGGCAACATACGTAATTGGAATAAAGAAAAACCTTTTCAGAATGTCTACAAGCTGAAACAGACTGATGCTGATTACCAGTTTACTTAAATACACCGTTAACAACAAATTATATCACACACATACATACAAACACACATACTAATACACACATGTCTGGTACTTACGTGAAGTGACAGTATCCACATACTGGGGCAGGTATGGAGCCCACATGTCGATGGTGTCCTTCCTGCCGGATTGACCGATCCTGCGCAACTCTGCCAACAGGAGAGCCTGGGCGGCTTCCCTCACCTGCAAATACACACACACACACACACACACACAGGATAAGACCTAAGGCTATCACAATTATTAAATAATCAAATGATCGATTGTATCCAACCACAAATATTACATCCTTTTTTAGCCACAACGAGGAGCTGTAGTACCTGCAGCACCTACTTCCAACCAGAGTATGTGAGCGGAGTGGGAGCAGAGCGAGCAGTGGAGCGGTGTGATTTGCCTGAAGTTGGGAGCAGGTTTTTGGAAAGTTCACTAAGCTCAACTCAGGTTAATGACCCATAATGCAACTGCATAAACCATGACTGAATTCATATGTGGGTACAGTTAATATCTATCCGTCTGTCTGTCCATCGTTAAACATTACCAGTGAAGTGTTAATAAGGCACTAATTTATCTATGAAGTGAACTTAAAATTAGGAATAAGTGAAGGGGAAAATACAGAGTGAGCAAAGAGCAAGAGAATGAAAATGGAGTTAGAATGGAGCGATTATAAAATGCCTCAAAAGAGCGGAGCGGAAAGTCTTGCCACTCCACTCTGCTCACATACCCTGCTTTAAACATGCTTGCCCTGCCTGCATTACTATGAAATTCTTTGGCAGAGATTTGCATCATTAAGATATATCAGCGCAATTAGACAGGAAATGTCTTTGCCAATGTTTCTTTACCGTAATCTACCAAACCTTTTAGGACCATGTGACATCTTTGGCCTGTTCTGTTATGGTCAAAGTTTATTGTGATTGTTTTGTTATTTACTAATTTTTATACTTTGAAAGATACAATAATTATTATTTACTATTTACTAAGAAATTTATTTAAAAGTATGTTAACTGTATACTGCAAACAAGTGTCAAAACCCTGAAACAATTAACCTCTAAAGCCCCCAAAACAGGCAATAAAATTAGCATAATCACAATTATTTATTTGACAATGAATGGTCACCTAATTGTTTTATAATAACCCTAGAACCCTCTTACATCCTAGCACTTACACTCTTCGCTTTGCATCACGATCCCTCAGATCCACAAGCAACACTCGACTGGTCCCACACCCCCTAAGAGTGCAAGGTGGGTCTGTCTCAAGATGTTCTCACACCAAGGTGGTGGAACGAACTTCGCATCAATGTTAGAACAGCAGAGTTACAGACCGAGACGATTAGAGACCCACCTCTTGACATAAAAAAAATAAAAAATCTATGTAAGGCTTTTTACACAGTTTGTGGGTTGTTACACTAGTGTAAATAATGTAAATGTAAAATCACTGTAAATAACGTAGATTATCATACTAATATTAATGTAAAGCTAGTGTAAATAATAAAATGCAAAATCAAAAGGTGTAAATAATGCAAATGTACAGCAATGTAAACATAAAATTTGTAAAAATAATGTAAAGCAGGGCAGCACGGCGGCTTAGTGGTAAGCACTGTTGCCTCACAGCTGTGCATGTTCTGTCTGTGCTTGTGTGGGTTTACTCCGGTTCTCCGGTTTCCTCACACAGTCCAAAAACATGCTGGATGTATTAGTGATTCTAAATTGCCCATAGGAGTGAGTGTGAGTGTGTGTGGGGCCCGGTAATGGACTGGCGACCTGTCCAGGGTGTACCCTTCTTGCCTTTCGCCCTTTCAGAGATGGCTGGAATAGACTCTAGCAGATCCCTGTGACCCCGAATTAGAGAATAAGTGGGTATAGAAGATAAATAAATGAATGAATGAATGAATGTCAGAGTGGATGAATGAATGATTGAATGAATGAATGCAATGCACATTTCAGGTAAAACATAATACAAAAATACAAAGCTAAATTATGATAACATAAAATGCAATAATATATAATGTTAAGCTAAGGGAAAACTGCTTTAGGAAAAATAAAATGTTAATAAAAGTACTAGTTTTATACACCTCCAAGCAGCGATCCTGCCACCTGCGGGCCAGCATCTCCAGTAAGGGGGGTCTGAACTTCTCGAGCCCTAGCAGATCAGGCAGCATTACACAGTGCATCGCCGCCAGTTGACTCCAACCTTCACACACACACACACACACAATCAGGAAACACGCAACACATCTGTACATTAACTCACATCCACACCCTCCTATTAATACACCTTAAAGACTAATGGATAGAAAGAGAAGTATCGTTTCAGAGAAACTTAAGAGAAAAAACATTCTAACAGGGAATGTGCTTTCTCATATATTAAAAGATTAATATATGATGTAGCCTTGGAGATGAGGTAAGCTCAAGGATTCTGTACAGTCATAGAACTAATGAACAACGATTACAACAGCAAAGAAATTCACAGAATTTCTTTGTGGAACCGTTGAGGAATTTCACAGAAAATTCAAGTTCACAAATAATCACAATTTCACATCCAGTATCTGTGGATTTCCGTGTGTGTGTGTGTGTGTGTGTTATATAAAAGATTTAGTACTGATTATATTTTGGGGTAAAAAAATTACACACAAAACTGTGTTAAAATAAATTAACAGGAATGTTATATTTAATTATAATTCATTTTCATCACATGCCATATGCACTTTTACAAGTTTCACACGAGTTTCCGTTGATGTCAGCCCCAAAAAAATAATAATGATAATAAAGCTGGTTAATAAAATTTGTGCTGCCTTTTAATACAATGTACAGATATTTATATATTTATTTATTTTCCAGTTCAACCACTATGGGCTGTTATTTTTAATAGGGCTGTACATAGACTGGGGATCTTAAATTTAATCAGGCAACATTGGCCTCAAGTGACTTCACGCTATAGTTTTAGTGCTGGAGCAGAATGTCGCTCACTGATGCGTCCATGTTTCTCACCAGCCTGCTTTATAAACACTGGTCAGTTTAAAGCAGGTTTAGCCAAAATGTTAGTCCTGAAAAATAAATTGACAGCAACTATCCCTGTTTCTGCTTCACCTCCAGAAGAAGTAAGTGTAATTAAGTCAGCAAATTTCACGCTGAATGCTGCTTAAGTGTACACTGTCAAAGAACAGTGTTATGTTGTCTTTTCTATGTACAACCTTCTCAATAAGAGTGTCACAGAGAAACCAGACAGAAGTCGGAGATAATTGTAAAACCCAGCAGGTCTCTATATTTGTGAGTACGGAGAGTTAGCTTTCGTGCTAGCGGACACCGAGTGAGGAGTGGAGAGTAGACACATAAGATCTGTAGCGCGGGAGCTTCCGATGAGAACCAGAGAATCGTGTGAGAAGGTCAGTAGCAGGACGCTAACGATTAAAGAGGGGAGTAGCGAGTCTGCAAACATACATGAAGTCTCGACAGAGCCTGAGTGAAGGGCTTGTGTATAAATATTGATGGACTGATGAGGTACAGGTTTAATACTCAGGCGAAGATGTGCACTGGTCGGGTGTGGAAACTGGCATGGTGAGGTTTATAATGAACAATGCATTGGGTTGATTGTCTCATTACAAACTGTGCATGTTGTTAGTGACGCTACATTTAGCTTACCTTCGTAGATGGCTTATAAACTGTGTCTGATACTTTTACGGATGATAACAATGTTTATAACAATTGACGTGTTGCCTGAATTTGTTCATCAAAAAAAAAAATCACCTTTCAGGAACAAAAGTAACAGTTAACTTATATGTGTGTGTGTTTGTGTGTGTGTTAGTGTGTGTGTTGCACAGTTTGCCTATTGTAAAGACAGCAAGCATGCTGAGAGGATTGTGTATACACACTGCACGTTTCTAAACAAAATAAACACAAATATACACACACAACTACAACCATGATACACAAGGACAAATCAAGACACGACAAACACAGACAACACACATACACAAATTTACTGAAGAAGAAAAAAAAACAAGAGCAGGGCAAGGCAGATGAGTTCACCAAAGAGAGAGAGAGAGAGAGAGAGAAAGAGAGAGAGAGAGAGAGGAAGAGAGAGAGAGAGAGAGAGAAAGAGAGAGAGAGAGAGAGAAAGAGAGAGAGAGAGATAGAAAGAGAGAAAGAGAGGGGGAAAGAGTAAGAATAAAGATGGCTGCTTCTCTTTTTTGTTGTACCTTCATTTACGGAGGGAGAGGAATGAAAGGTGGAGGCGGTGTGAGCCGCCCCTGTGCCGGGTGTGAGAGCAGAGGTGGAAGCGGCAGCAGCAGCTTGCAAAGGAGAGAAACAAAGAAAGAAGTAAAAAGGAATAAAATAAAGGAAGTGAAAACCCAGGACAAGTAAAGAGGACGAAAGAAAAAAAAGAAAGGCGCGCGGCCTCCGGCGGCGTCCACGTGAACAAGAGAAAAAGCAGTTAGTCGAATGGAAAAGACGCAGACCAAAAACCCCCCCGTGTAAAGTACACTTAAAGACATCCTAAATGTTTTACACTTGGACTTTAACAAAAAACGAAAAATACCAAACAAAAAAAAAACAATTATTTTATTTTATATTAAATATTTTCTGAAATCTTTTTCATCTTCGTCGATACAGATTCATTAATTAATAGATCAGAATAAAGTATAGAAATAAATCTAAATGATGCTTATTTTCATTTAACACAAAAAAACATTTATTGACAAGAAAAAAAGAAGCACAAACAACAAGACAAACAGATCTTCACAAAAGACTTTCTCCATAAACTGAAGCGAAAAAAATCTGATGTCCATGTGGTAAAGATTGCTGAATGCTGCAGAGGCAATGCGTAGAGTGAAAGAATTATAAGACAGAACATACACAACATCATGAAGCAGATCACAACAGCACAAGCATCACACATGAAAAGGTATTCGCAGTTCCTCTTTGGTCCAACCATGGTGCCCTAAGTGACTGGAGAAGGGGAAAGTCCTGCCTGCCACGGTGACTAAACAAGGGGATGGTCCCACCCCGGGGACTGGGGAAGGGGTAGGTCCTACCTGCCCTAGTGACTAGGGTTGCGTATTGTTTTAATTTTAGTGATTAAGATTCCGAATCTTCTTATCAAATACGGTTCTTAAGGATTCTGGGTTCTAATTCCAATATTGAACCCATGTATACTTGCTACATTTAGGCTATAACCCGTAGGCTGTAGCTGTCAACTGTGACAATTGTTAAATAACAAAATAAATAACATTTGCCTTAAGTAATAATCAAAAGCAATTTATCTGGAATTATGCAGCTTTAATTGGAAGATGAATGTCTTTTTATCTGTGTTTTGTACCCAAGTGTTCGACACTGCTGTTGCTAATATAAGCTAAATTTAGTGCGCCGTCACTGGACTTGTGGCTGGGAGGTTTAAACCAGGTGCATTCTTTCAAAAAAATGCTGTGCTGTAGCAAATATTTGATCAAATTGAAGGTATTTCCTTACTTGCACCAAATACATTTCCCACCTGTTGCACTCGGCAGTGCTGTTATCCCCCCCCCACACACACACACACAAAGTTTAACCAAACACGTGAACGTCTGCTGCCAGCAGTCACAGTGCAGAATTGTAATGAACTGTGCATGAACTGGAGCAGCACTGAAAAATAGTCAGGAGCCGATAAGCTTAATAAAAACGTGCATGTCATAAAAAAATAAATAAATAAATCACCGTTTCTTGTTACCCAACCCTACTACTGACTGGGGGAAAAGAAGGTCCTGCCTGCTTCAGTGACAAAGCGAAGGCACTGTCCTAGTATGAATTTCCCACTGGGATGAATTGCGAATTTCCCACTGGGATGAATAGAGTATCTATCTATCTGCCACTATGACTCAAGAAGGAGAAGGTTCTGTCTGCCCCATTTATGACTGAGGAGGTTTCGTTCTGACCTAAAAGGGGCTTTTGATCTAAATAAAGGTTCTAATCCAGAGGAGGGTTTTAATCTAAAGGGAAGTTCTAACCTTAAAGAGCATTTAGGAAAGATATTTTACTGTCCTTTAAGGAATAATCTGTATGAGGCTCTAGATAAGAGCAGGTTCCAAATGCACAAATGAGATTATGCCCTGAAGTCTGGTAAGGAGTCCGTGCCAAACCCTTGCAACTGTTTTTCTGTTAAATGACAAAGTTCTGTGTTAATTACTACATTTTTATAGTAAGCCATTGTTGACCTCTTCAGGTAGTGTTTTAAGCCGTAACATATTCTTGTTTCTTAATTTCTCTACTTTAAAGTCGCTAAATGTAGTAGAACAAGGAAAAAGTAGTGTTTCATTGATCAGAGCAACTCTTGCCATCTCTTTATTCCAAGCACCTTCCTTTAACTTAATAGCTATGTGACAGGCAGAAACATTTGCACCGAAAAAAAAAAAAAAAAAAAAGACTTGCGTTTGTTTAAGTAAGTTGAGGATGGCCTTTCTACACGCACAGGGTTTAGAGAATAACTCTATTAAAAAACACTTAATAAGACAATCTAAGAGTGGTTTTCACAAACCAATTCAGATCAATACAAGAGGAACAGAGTGCAGACCGGGGCAGAAGAGGAAAAGGAGCAACATGCGTTGAATAACTTTCATTATGTCTTTAAGTCTAAAGTGTGCGGAAGGATCAATAAGCTCAACGCATCTCAGTCGCTGAGCTCGATTTTCCTTCTTGCGCCTTCTGGATGATAAATCTGGTGAAAAAGTGGCGTTTAGCCTTTTTTTCTTTTAAAGCGACTGTCGTGGCCTGTCTTTCGCCTAGCATGAGAATTCATCTGACAGGCACGCGTCGGAAATCTGGCACAGAGAAGCCGGGTCTCTTGTGCATTATAAAAGGCCGAGGCAATTAGCATGTGAATAGGGGGAAAACAACGCGAAGAGCCCTTATGGCGAGAGAAAGCGAACAACAGCGAGTGCCACGTGGCGATTTTAAAGCACACCCCGTCACACTTCCTCTCAAAGGGAGCAAACGAGAGCGTAGAATGAGTAAGTGAACACAAATGATCCCACACACCACACAGCTCTATTGTGCCAGGGACAATGGACGCTCCTGCAGGGTAACAAATTAGTCCACGTGTGGGAAGGTGTGCATGTGTCTGTGGCGAACAGTTCCATAGCATTGAGAGTTCATTTCTTCAAACATCTTTTAGTGGAATTAAAGACATACAATGAGTGCAAAAGTTTGTACGCCCTAATTTTCTTACTTTACATTTTAAACTAGATTAGGTCCCAAAAAAGGTTTCTTTTTTTTTTTTTTTACACAATTTATACTGTTATAGATTTTATTTATTATCAGGTACTTAATTACTTTATTAAAATAAATGCTTTACTTATTTAAATATTATTATTTTACTACTTACTTGTTAATAGTATATTATAATATTAACATTTAAAGCAATAGCTAACATCTTAATTTTTCCCTTTATCCACTTCTTCATAAAATGCACTAAATATTTAACTAAAACAAGTTACTAGTACTAGTCTGTGTGTGTGTGTGTGTGTGTGTGTGTGTGTGTGTGTGTGTGTATTTCTGTTTGTTTGTTTGTTTGTTTTCCCCCAGAGGTTTCCGGTACACCCCAGGATAGCTGCATCTCGAGCGGCTGTACTGAAAGAAGATTTCTTGTGTTGTTTTGCGCTTTTGCATTATGACTTTTCCCTCGAGTGAGGGAACAAAAAGAAGCAGAGATATAGATAGAGACTGGGGAAAAAGAAAGAGAGAGAGAGAGAGAAAGAGAGAGAAAGAGGGAAAGAGACTCTTTGTAGTTACCTTGTTTGATCTGGGACTGCATTGCCGGGGTGGAGACCTGGGGGGGCGTCTTTTTGGGGCTCTCTGGGGCACCGGGTCTTGGAGGCCTAAAACACAAAGGCCAAATGAAATATTAACACACTGCTCAGAGCTTAGAGTTATTCTCGACCAAAACTCACCAGCACACAAAATCTTATCTTTGTAAAGAGACAAAAAAATGTTTTAAGAATGATTTACTGGTGAAGACCTTTTCGGAAGTTTAATTAATAAATAAAAGCATACATAAATATATAATAAGTAAATAAATGTGGCAATTAAACACTATTGGAACAGACGTTTTTCATTTAACACTGTAAATGTTTTTTTACTGTTATTTTTTTTTTTTTTAACGGATTGTGTCTTCAATTTTTTATTTTATTTTTTAGACATATATTCTATATATTCCTGATATATTCACATAACTAATCCACTCGAAAATATCTCACAGCAGTGCCTCTTTAATGATTGAAGCCAAGCAGCGTTTCCCATGCCACCTGCTAGATGCCGTCCACTGCAATTATGTAAAGACTTCAAGCTTTTTATTAACACACATAAAAGATTTGAGTTATAACAACAATTCCTGATGCAGTTAAGTCATTTTTATAGGCCGAACTAGTTTGGAGCCTTAAAAAAAGTGGACGCCGTAACAAGAACCTCTGTTTTAGGTGTTGAGATTTAAAAGTAAACCAAGAAAAAAAAAACATGGTTTAAAAAAAAATGCAAAAAAACCTGCTTGCATGATATTTCTGAAAACAACTATATTTTACAGTATTTCAGGAAAACTAAATAAAGATTTCTTAGTCAAAACCTTCGGTTTATGTTCGAGGACGTTCATGGCACAGCTGATTTACCTGTAGCAATGTCCCTACGATAGTTTCACCAATAAAAGTTAAATAAACAGTTACGGAATATAAGCCAAAGCTTCCAATAATGCAGCTCGACCAACGCAGTGCATCAGCTACTGCAGCACCATTAATCTTTGTTGTTTTTTTTCTTAAATGGTTAAAGTTCTGGGGTGTTGAGCAGTGGATCTGGGTTGAAATTTTCAGTAGTCTTTTGCGATTGTACCTTGCCAGACTGAAGGAGCAAGATTTCCATGTCACACTGTAGGAGCTCAGTTTTCATATTGTCAGACGGTACTGGGCATTAAACACAAAAACGGATGGACACAGGAAGACTGGTGCAGAGTTTTGTGTCATCAACCTGTGACATGTTTAGTAACCCGCATTATCTTTTTACATGGTAGCTAGCATCCCAAAAATATCCGCAGAAGTCATTTCGCTTATGACACCAAACTTACATTTTCACCCAGTGGTTGAAGTTTTTGAAGTGGTCTCGCTATCAGGTTCGGCGCTCTTATTGGTTCTTCACTAATCATTATTATTATTATTATTAATATTATTAATATTAATGGTTGATTAACCATTAATCGGCTGCTGGTGAACATATTAAATTAAAGCTCAAAGACAACAGTTTTTAGCATAGCATTGAAAGAATCTTAAGGATTTCAATATTTGTCCAGACAATGAAATTGTGGATAAAATTGCACAGTGTAAGCACAGCGTACCACTGCCAAGCTGCCACTGTTGGGCTTCCTAACCCTCCCTGCTCCAGGGGTTCCATAACACCCTGTGGTCTGTGGTACATGAAGTAATAAATTGCATTGTGCAGTAATGTCTACAAATAACTACAATCTTACTTTTAAGACTTACTTTAGTCCTTACAGTACTTGCTTGTCCACACTTTTTCTCATCCAACACTATTTAACCACCGTTCTTATCTCAGCCTACAAACGGCGCTCAAAAAGATCACAAAGCCCTACATCCACACTGAAGGTCACCGGTAAACAGCACAACCATCAGATTGAGTTCTCCTCCTGCTCACGCTCAGGATATCGAGCTGTCTGGCCACTGTCTGCCTGCCGCGTGAAGCTTGTTGTCCGTGTTGTGTTTGTCTTAGCGAGCTGTGAGGTTTGCGAGGATGATGAAATCAGTGACCGGGTACGTAAACATCTTTACCAATAAAATTTCATGACTTTGAAGTAAACATTCATGACCTAATGTTTCATGGAAAGTGCATATTAAATAATACCACAGCATCTTAACCAAACTAGATGACAAGCTTTGTGATTTCAAATACAAAATTAGCATTTCTTTAAATAAGTTAAAGTTTCATAAAATAATGCCTCGATCCCCGAGAATTCTTCAGACAACCTAAATTAACAAAAGAGAATAAACAGACATCAATGCGAATCAACAACATTAAACTAAAAAAAAAATAAATGAAAGCAAGATTTTCCTTAATTTTAACTACCATAAATTAACCAGTGGATGAACAGCAGATTGATGCTTTGCACTTTTAGCATTAGCGCTGCCTCTTCCATGGTGGAAATGTTGTAGCACAGTGTACATTTTGCACGTCCCAGGTCCTGATCTTTTTCAATCATGTGTCGGATTGGGCGAATCTTAACTATAAAAGTTTAACCAATATTATCAATTCAAATATAATAAAATATACAGAGATTTGTGAAACTAATTTTTATTAGTCTTTTAAAACTTTTGGGTTTATGTATTTTTCCACATCTTTTTCATGCCCAGAAATTGCAGGTTAAAAAAAATCCATGACTTTCAGTTTTTGTTTTGCCTTGTCTGCAGCTGATGCTGAACACCAAGGGGGCACCAAACGTTGTACCATGATGCTGAGGGCCAAATTTATGATAATGGCAACTTGTGACGGAGGCCAGAAATGATTTACATAAGACAAATGCTTATTCTAAATTTTAAGCATTGCACACAGTTTCGAAAAAAAAAACTGGACAAATGGGTGTATTTAGTGATAAAGACATGATGAAATGAGGGTCAAAAAGGTCTTCTTTTAATAGTAATATTATATTATTTATATCCTTTTGCGTATTGCAATGGCTTGAAGTAGTTATATATTTCACTTTGTGCCCTGATGTAAAATAAGTGTGTATTTTGGAATTTTTTTTTACACATGAGTATATTAGGATTTTACCTAGAGCTACAGGTGAGCAGCATTTCCCATAAAATTCTCTACCATTTAATGAAGCCATCAGGAATTTAATGCTTCCTGAACATGATTGGATAAGGAGTCATCATGCTACGATGCTATCTGCTTCACTGATGATACCAGTCACATAGATTAGATTAAGTTTCACTGAACAGAAGATACTCACCTGGCCGGCGCTTTCTTCATGTGTTCGCCCACGAAAGTAGCGTTGGTCATGCCCATGAGTGTGTTGGCAAGCGAGATGACTGAAAGCAGGTGCTGAGTCGTAACGGCACGCGACACACCGTACGTGCCCTTTCCCACCACCTCGGAAATAGAGAGTTTTCTGCCCTCAGGGCAGACGCCCCTTGCCAGCTGCCTCAGCAGCGAATCCTTGAAGGTGGGCAGCATAAGGGACATGTGTCCTCCGCGTGAGATCAGGCCGAAGGA
Source organism: Bagarius yarrelli (assembly GCA_005784505.1). NCBI lineage: Eukaryota > Metazoa > Chordata > Actinopteri > Siluriformes > Sisoridae > Bagarius > Bagarius yarrelli. The sequence continues at coordinate 6,411,210 of VCAZ01000019.1, read as the reverse complement.
AATGGGCGTGTGCGGTCTGAGCATGCCCAGTCGGGTCACGCACACCTCATCCAGCATGTTATTGAGGCCCCACGCGTGCAGGCAGGACATAAAGAGCTTGGCCGTGTCCATGGTCAGGTTGTACTCCAGGAGGCTGAGGGACTTAGACTTCTCCTCACGCCGACGCGCCTCCTCCTCTTCATCCTCGTCCTCGTCCAGAAGGTGCTCCTTGATGTTCTCTTTGATGGTTTCTTTTACCTGCAACGAGGTGCTTGAGGCATTACATCACATCCCCTAAAACATTTTTTTTTTAACTTGACTTGTTTCATCATTTTAGTTAGCTATCGCTTCGGGTGTTTAGAATAACCTTATAATATATATTAAGAGTAAAATGTTGAAATATTTAAAAATACTACTTATTTGTTCGAATCTGCTAACAAAGGGTTATAAAATGTGTAAATTCTTCGCCAAAAATTCTTTTAACAATTATTGCTTTGCAACTAAAGAACCAAAATTATAAATGAAAATTTTTATTATGTATTGACAAAATAATCTTACACATATAATTTTACACACAGACTTTTTTCTAGTTCAATAAACAATTTTACAAAAAGAATCACAGTCGATAATAATAGCAGTTTATGTTATTTAAAAAAAATAAATAAAAAAAAACAGGGTTTTTGTTTATTTGAGATAAGATTAGCACAGACTAATCGGATCGCTCCTGGTTATTAAGTCTCACAAAACATGATAAAGAAGAGAAGCTGAAAATATTACCGTTTTCAGAATTTCCGTGTACCAACCTGCTTGAAAATTTTATTGGCTAGGAAGGATCCACCCTTGTCTGCTCCCCCTGGGGTTTTCTGTAGTGTTTCGGGGGACACAAGCATGGGATTGGGTCGCTGCGCCTCCTCGGTCAGCAGTTGGATGATCACAGCTTCCACGTCAAAAAACAGGACGTGCATGTCTGGGTCAGTCAGGTTGGTCTTCATCGCCTGCACCACTAGTGCATTGTGGGAATATTTAGGCAGGTTGCCCTGTTGGGGAAAAAAAATAAAATCAGAGCAAGATAATACAATGAATGCAGTTAGGCTTTGCATCAATCAAAAAGTTCTGCGATGTTCATGCCAATCTATTTGCTGAACAGTCTACATAATAATCTCTAATGCTTATTAGCCCCCGCAGCATTCATTCCGCCTCGTCTCCTTTTTAAAGCCGCAACGGTTTTAAATTGCCGGCTGGCTAATTGCTATTCGATGGTAATTCAATGGTGGAGGCACCTGCTCTCCATTTTAAACAAGCGTCAGGATGTTCGGCGAGTCGCTCGTCCTAACGAAGGTAAGGCAATAAACTGAAGAAATCGAGAGGTAATTACAGAACAGCACCAGAATGTCACAGCGATTTTTTTACAAGCAACAATTAAGGACAGGTTACATCTTTATTTGGATCTCGATGTTGTTGTTTTGCTTAGTTTTGACATGGTGGCTTTCGGGATGCAGCACAAACTCAGCTTCTAACAAGCGCTCAGTTAGATAAAAGGATAAAAATGCATGTTATATTTTTGAAAAGCAACGTGAGGAATTAAACATTGAATAAATAAATAAAAATAAAGAAGAAAGAAAGAAATAACACCTAATTAACAGGAAAAACAGCTTTCCGGTACAATTCTTTAACAAAAGGAAAAAGGAGGGGCCTCTGGAGGGACCGGAGAGATGCAAAAAAAAAAAAAAAAAACACCTGATAGTGATTATAAGATTGTTTTGCATAATCCAGGTCTGATAAGGGAGACGCACGCAATAAATAAAAAGTCTTATGTATGCATCATAACAGGTTATAAATGCAGTCAACATAGAGACTATTTATACATATTATTAATTTATACAGATATTTTACCAACTATGATACAAAATTACTCTCTTTATGGCAAAATAAGTTTTATTTATTTAACAATCAAAGTGAAAAAAATTAGTTAGAGATAAGATTCGATTTTTCTGGATGTATTCATTCAAATTAAGATGCTGAAATTTAACTAAAGGGAAAAAACGGACAGGCGAAGAGGTAAAAGTGTTGGAGTGAATTTCCACAAAATTACGACCCAAAAAGTCTGAAGCGTTTATCTTAGCTTTTATCCCACACCTCCTTTTCCTCCTCTTCCCCCTCCTTCTCTCTCTCTCTCTCTCTCTCTCTCTCTTTCTCTCTCTCTCGCTTTCTTTCTCGCTCGTGCTGATCCCTCCACTCTGCATCTGGTCCTGATCGTTCAAATTGGTTTCACAGTATCGTCTATTGCTGGCAATTAGCACGCGTCAGGGCAGCTTTGTGCCCACGCTCAGCAGCGGTTCCTGGGTCTGAATGGACAAGAGGGGCTGCCTCACTGATCACACACACTTGCACACAAGAAAAGAAAGGACAAGAAAAAAAAAAAAACCCAGCAACATGTAAAAAAAAAAAAAAACAACAAAAAAAAGACACCTGGCTCCTAACATGGTCCTTCTGGTCTTGTTTGACATTTTTACTACCATTCGACTACTAAAGTTTAGGATTTCTAACAGTTAAAAAATAGACTAGTAATGAGTGATACAGAAACATCAGGCAACCACGAACTACGTCCACAAAACTGACATAACAAAAAGAAGGATTAATATATGTATAATCAATAACACATTTCTATTAATAGGAATGTGATCATTTATCGATTTATTTGTAATGAACATCAGCTTTCTAGGCTAAAACTTAAAAATTATAAAACGCATTTCCATTGAAACTTGATTTGTAAAGAATTTTAAATATTCACACGTGAAAAGATGTAATTATTATTATTTTTTCTTTTTATTTGTGGACTGCTTTTACTGATTCGTTTTAGGTGCAGCTGCATTAATATCAATCATTTAAAATCTGCATTTGTGAATATTTTTTGTCACTTTTTTCCGCATCTCTAACAGCTTGTGAGGGAGGCGGATCCAAAAATTGAGCTAAAATGAAAAGAGACTTTAGTTATTCCAAGATGGCCGCCGTTATGACAGTACAAGTCCAGACGAAGTGGGCGGAGTAATCCTTAATTAGATAAAGAGAATAACCCTAATAATAATTCCAAGATGGCTGCCGCTGCCACTGTGAGGTTACAGATTTAGACTGAGGTTTTGTTTGTTTTTAGGATTTACAGCAGCTCACGTCGTGTCCTCAACCCCATCAAACACGTGTCTTGGCTGCATGGCTACATTTTTAGGTACGTGGTGTTAATTTGATCTGTTTTTTTTCTTTAACCTGACCTATTCCTTTAAAGCTCAGCGCACCTCCCTGACGGCTGCTCAGTGCTGGAGCAGACAGACAGACGCCCTGAGCGGAGCGCAGCTTCATTCTCTCCATCTCCAGGATGTCTGCGCTCTGTCTCAGACCGGCTCTAACCGCTGCTCACTCGGATCAGTGTCAGAGAGGAGAAACGTGATCCAGCATCAACTGCAGTGTGAGCACAGGCACTACTTGAGGGTGTGTGTTTTAAATATAACGAATAACAAACCTTGTCACCAAATCACTTTTATCAATTAAAAAAAAAATAAAAATTTAGCTCGGATTAGAATGATATTTTATCGGATTAGAACGTAAAAAGACAAAACAGAATTTAAAATAAATTTTAAAAAAGAAAGTGTAAACAAATGCATGACAAAATTAAATAGTTTTAGCATCCAATAAGTTTACCTACAACCCACCACTCACAGATAGTAGAGGTGGGGGGAAAAAAATCAATTCATTGATGCATCGCGATTCTTTCTCAAATGATTCCTAAACTGATTCTCAAATGTTCCGAATGTCCAGAATAAATTGAAATAAGATTGCGGCGGTGCGGTCCCGCGCGTGTGCATGCGCGTACAAGAAAACAAAAAACTATTAGTGTAACTGAGCGTTTGTCACAGGTTCGTCTAGAATCTTGAATTTAATAAAATGAAGAACAAAAGCAGTCCAAAATGTACTGAACTGGTTTATTAGATACAGACATGTATTCGCAACTTTTTCTTCTGTCTCACACCCCTGTGCGCCTGCACTCTCACCAAACTACGGCAAGTCCCGAGGGGGAAAATGCATTTACCCACATACACAGAATAAGCGCTGACACAAAATTACCACGTCTAAACTAAATAAACAGTTTAGTCTGTTACATAAGCACTGACTGTCGCACTTACAAATGCTGTCGGATTTGTGTAATTTAAATGAAAATAGACAAACAACATCAAATTTAAAATGGACTGTGTGGCAACAGTTTGCAAAGCTTCCACCGGATTCTCCAAAAAAAGACAAAGCAAATTACTCGGTCGGTGGCGGGTTTTATTACCATGGATTTGTGGCCATTGTCTGTCGTGAATAACACAGATAGATTGACAGACAGACAGAGACAGAGAGGGATAGATAGATAGGGATAGATAGATAGATAGATAGATAGATAGATAGATAGATAGATAGATAGATAGATAGATTACAAACACACAAACCTAAGTAGAGAAATACAATATATACAATAAATACACTCACAGCTAGTCTGCAGTGTTGTGTGTGTGTCCATCAGAATTTGCCAATTTGAACAATGAAAGGTGTCACTAATTATCACCTTTCTGTCAATGTCCAATGTCCAACACACAGTAGCAGAGCCTACAGTAGACAGCATCGCACTGTGTCACACTGTCCTCTAGAGTTCATTTATAAACACTGCAAGTAAACGATAAAGCGACTGCTTGCTGGCGCTTATTTTAAACATCCCATTACAGTTTTTCAAAACTATCTATAATCGAATTACATGCAGAGTTATTGTTAAATTGTAATATTTGTTTTATTATAATTTAAATATGTTTTTTTTTTTAAATCTCTTTAAAAATGTACACATACAAAAAGAAAACCCACAAATGCAGTTGAAATGAGTGGAAAAGAGAGAGTCAGACAGACAGACAGACAGACGGACAGACGGAGACAAACATCTAAAAAGACGCTGAAAGAAAACGCTGAAAGAAAAAAATTAGATGGAGAAAAAGAGACAGACAGACACACAGTTTGAGAAGAAGCAGAAAGGAAAAAAGTGATCATTAAGATGAGTGAGACCAAGAGACAGACACGTAGAGATGGAGCTGTGTCGGGGTTGTGCACCCACAGACAACCTTTTGTGTGTGTGTGTGTGATTGCACGGCAGTGTTTGGTGGTCATTATGTATCATTAGCCTGGCTGGATTGGGGTTAGTGGTGGAGGAATAATGGCAGGTTTTGCCTGGAGAGAGAAGCTGTAGAATCACCGCTGCTGTATTATGTTGTCAGAGGGAATGACAGCGAATTAGAGCGAGCACAGAGAAAACACACACACACACCACACACACACACACACACACACACACACACACACACACACACACACACACTCCTTCACCTTCTATTCTCCGGCTCGCCAATTGACCAGGAGCGAGACAAAAACGATCAGACGATCAGAAATCACAGCGGGGTGTCAGGGGGGAATTGTGTCCAAACCTGTCATCATTTCCAGAACTTTACCTCTTTCTTTTCTTTATAACAGAGCAGGACTCACATGCTGTACAACCTAATTATCATCATCATCATCATCATCATCCTCATCATCATCCATCTTCTCACCAGTGCGAACCCTCTCTCCCTCGTTCTTACAACTAACCTCTGAACCTGAGCACTGAGCAGTGAGACACACACATCACTCATCTGGTCCATCTGCACGTCATCCCGTTAGACGCAGACGAGATAAAGCACACGTCCACCGATTTATTAGAACTTAAGGAAATAGTCTTTATGTTAAAACTAAGAGAGATGGAAAAAAGATGGATACATAGATAGATAGATAAATAGATAGATAGATAGATAGATAGATAGATAGACAGATAGAGATACTAAATTATCAGCTAGGAGCTCAGCCATCACACTTTCTCTCTCTCTCTCTCACACACTCGCACTCTCTCTCTCTCTCTCTCTCTCTCTTACACACTCGCACTCTCTCTCTCTCTCTCTTACACACTCGCACTTTTTTTTCCTCTTATGTTTATTTTATTTTCCTTAATTTCCTATTTTTCCTTAAGCAATCTCTTAAGCCTTTCTCTATTTCTACTCCTTCTCCCTTTCTATTTCTCCTGCTCTCTTTTTCCCTCCTTCTATTTTTCCTTCCTCCTTCTGTTTTTCCTCCCTTTTCCTTTTCTCACCGTCCGTTTTTCCCTTTTTTTCTTCTGTCCAGCTGTTTTTCCTTTTATCTTGCGCTCCCTCTCAGTCGCTCTCTCCCCATCTTTGTTTAGTTTTTTTTCTCCCAATTACTGTCCCTCTCTCTCTTATTTCTCTTTCTATTTCTCCATCTCATTTTTCCTTCCAGTCTCCCCTCTAGTCTTTCTATTTGTATTTCTCTTCCTCTCTGTCTTTCCCTCCATCATTACCTTAGTCATTTTTTCCTTATTTTTACTCGTTTCTTTTTACGTCACTCCATTTATCAGTCTCTTCTTCCCTCCTTTTTCTCTCTGTCTTTTCCTTTCTCTCGCTCTCTTTTTATTGTCCTTTTATACAGCAGCAGGATGCTTTAAAAAAACTCGGAAGACACTAAGCGTTTAAAATCCAGTGTGTTGTTTCAGTGATGGTCTGTAAAATATGAGTTGAAATAAAGTGGGACCTCGCCTCGTGTCTACGGTTGATGAGATGTCTATTCTTGTGATGTGTCTTGATGTGACATCACACTTCTTGTGCCGCTGCATGCAGTCGAGACAACCAGCGACGACAAACAACCTACAAACTAATTTAGACGCCAAGCACCTGCAACTAGCTATACTCTCTTAATTAGTGAATGTTTCCCTCTCTGGCTGCCGTGCGTGGATTTGGGCCTCGTCTCATCTCCTGTGACTCGTCTTTTTCTAGCTCTCCCTGTCTGTCACTCTGAGTGAGAGCCCTGGACCCAGACTAAATAAAGAGGTACAAAATCCGCCTCGGTGACACTGTGGTGATGCATTTTTCATTCCTCTGTTTGAGCTCCCGCTCCCTTTAGCCCTCTCCTTTTCTTCCTCTCCTAAACACACCGCCAATTTTCCCAATGACCACGGATGAACCCTGAGGGAAAGTCACTATTGGTGTTATAGACACACACAAAGTCTTGAGCGTCTAGACTAGTAGATAGATATATATGTATATATATATTATATATATATATATATATATATATATACACACACATATGTCTGCATGTGTGTGTGCTCCTCACATTGTCTGCGGCAAGCAGGTTGGTGGCAATGTGTGCAGGTTGTATGCATTGTGTGTATAGTGTGTTTATATTCTGTGTGTGGGAGTATGTGTACTCCACCTTGTCTGCGTTGTCTGCGGCGAGCAGGTTGGTGGCGAGTGTGTGCAGTTTGTGTTGTGCCATGTTCTTGAGTGCAGCCAGGCTGCGGCGTGTCATGGCCTGCTTCAGATTCACCGCAGCGTGATTCAAACCATCCACAGACGCAGGCACGGCCTCGTCACACGCGTTTAATATCTCCACCGCCGTTATTCCCATCACACACCGGTCCAGCGCACCTGAAAGACAGACAAAGAGACAGACAGAGAGCGAGAGAGAGACAGAGAGAAAGAGCGAGAGAGAGAGAGAGAGAGAGAGAGAAAGAGAGTGAAGGAGTGCAGGTCAGCAGTAAGTCAGTCAGACACACAGCAGCAGTGTCTTTATCTGCCTGTTGTAGGTGTGTGTGTGTGTGTGTGTGGGAGGGGGGGTCAGCTGAAAGCTTCTACAGCAGCAACGCTAAACACACAAATCCATAAACATCAGAAGCCATTAAAGAGAATCCGAACGGCCCGTCGCCAATAATCATCTAAATGATATCAGAGTATTGATCAGCCCCGGCTCTCCTCTCCACAGCACAGCCACTCCACTCTATTACAGCACCAAAATATCACACACACACACACACACCAAAATAGAACATGCACACACAAAAATATCACACTCAGAAATCTCTCACACACACCTCGAGACACCCGACTAGGTAAGTAGATAGTAGGTAGAGCGAAGAAAGAAAGAAAGAGAAAGAAAGAAAGAAAGAAAGAAAGAAAGAAAGAAAAACTACAGTTTTGACAATGTTATGAATCAAACACAAGTCAGAATGTTATTGTCTTATTATATAGAAAAATTGTGTGGCGTAATTTAAGATGGAGAGAGGAAAATTCTTTAGTGGCAAATAAATAAAAAAAAGGTATAAAGTATGTAAATAAGTAAGCATCAATTAGTGGCTATATGAGGCTTAAATATGCCTAACAGGAGAACATCAGGAGAACTGTAGGATGTTTATGAGGACATAAAACTTGGTTTAAAATGTTTAAAAATCTTAATAAAATGCTGATTATAAAATAAAGAAATTAAAGGTTATATAAGGAGATATTATATGGAAAATTTTTGGAGGAATGGTTCATGAGCACGGAAGCACCAAGCTTGATCTTTTCCTTTCCTTCACACTTGGGTACATGGGTAAATTCTTCCTTACTGTTTCTTTGTCAGAGCTGAGCAGATATTGGAATTGTCTATGATGAACAAAGACTACGCAACCCCCACCAAATTTCTCTCTCTCTCTCTCTCTCTCTCTCGTCTACTGAACTCAATCACCACTCCTTTTTCCTTTCCTACATTTCCTTCACCTCTGTTCCTTTCTCCTGTTTTCCGCACCTCGCTTTCTAATTCCATATCATCTTCCTGTTCACGCCAGCCCTTTTCTTTTCTCTCTCTATAAAAGATGTGTATAAAAGAGTCAGGGGCTGTACTCGGTCTCAGTCCGGCGAGATCTGTCCATTTCATGCTCAGGTGATTCGAGGGGTTGGTGAAACCGCTGCTGCGCGAGGAAAATCGTCCAAGTGGTAAATAACACCTCACTTCTGGTCTTGCTCATAATGGGAGTTTAATCCTGTGCTAGGAATCTTAAGTGTGAAAAAAAATACGCTCCTAATGCTTTCTTGATCAAAGAGTAGAAAGGTGTTCTGGTGCATTGTAGGGAAGTGGCCGTTCACTGATTCAGGTGTTGATTGGAATACTGTGGGTTTAATTTTCTTAGCACCACCAAACTGCCACCACTGGCCATCAACAGCTTAAAAATGAGATAAATGTAAGTGACTCTGGATAAGTAAGATCATATATGTATTAATCCTAATAAGCATAATAACTTCATGCGAACTTAAACTCCTAAATAACTACCATAAAGTTCATGCATGACTGCTAAAATTCAGGGCAGTGCGCATGCAAGTCTGTAATCTATCTGTGAATATATCGGTGGTCTAGACGTGAAAGCCATGGCACAGCCCGCAATGTGTTAATAATAATCTCATATCCTGCCTTGCTTAGCTCAGGTCCTATAAAAAGCAACGTTAAAAGGAAACATAAACTGCACTGATGTGTGGAAGTTGAGAAGGGGGGCGAGGGGAGGGAGGGGCTGGCGTTTAAGGAGAGATTTACTAAGTGCATCCCCGCCGCTTACATCCACCGGGACCAGCGTGATTAAAATTTCAGCACTGTTTTAAAAGAGTCAGCAAAGGCAGGCAGGCAGACAGGCTAAACACAAACATCCATCAAATATTGAACAGGAAGAAGAGAAAGAGAGATCATGACTTAACATTGGGGTGTCTCAGTGGGCAGTAAAGGAGGAAGGTGCTGCTAAGGGACGCTTAGAGAGAGCGCGAGAGGGATAAAGGGAGCGACAGAAAGCAGGGGAAATCAATGCTTAATAGCACACCTTCCTCTGGAGACACACACTGCACATTAAATACATATCACCCCTCTGGCTTCCATCATCTCTCGCACATACCAATGCATTTATACACAGACAGGACTTTTACCCATAAAACATTTAAACTCACCTGTGTCCATCTGCCAGACGTATACAGAGCCATCGGAGCAGCCCACCACTAGGTAATCGTCGCACGGGCGCCATTTTATAACCTGGATAGGGAAAAGGTGGCGCGAGGCCAGCATGATGCACTTCCTCTCCCGGAGACTCAGCAACCCCACCGAGTGATCACTTGCTACAGAGCACACGCAGTGCTGAACCCGTGTCTACAGAAAGAGAGAGAAAAAGCATTTCATTTTTTAACCCAAAGATGCTTTATAGTGTAAAAAAGGAGCAGGATAATATAACTGACCACCTGCAGATACTAATGTATGTAGCCTCTTAAATCAAGCCAAAAAAAACAACTAATAAAAATAATTTTGAGATCCTTTGGCCAAAACTTTATGCCCAGGTAATTGCTATACATCAAAAACAATCTAGTGAATTCTTTTCGGCCAAGGTTTTTAATAAAGGCCTGAAGGTCAAGCCAGAGCAGGACCCTACAGGCCAAGACCCTACAGGCTAAGACCCTACAGGCCAAGACCCTACAGAGCAGGACCCTACAGAGCAGACCCTCAGACCCTAGCAGGACCCTACAGGCCAAGACCCTACAGGCTAAGACCCTACAGGCCAAGACCCTACAGAGCAGGACCCTACAGAGCAGGACCCTACAGGCCAAGACCCTACAGAGCAGGACCCTACAGGCCAAGACCCTACAGAGCAGGACCCTACAGGCCAAGACCCTTCAGAGCAGGACCCTACAGGCCAAGACCCTACAGAGCAGGACCCTACAGGCCAAGACCCTTCAGAGCAGGACCCTACAGGCCAAGACCTTACAGAGCAGGACCCTACAGGCCAAGACCCTACAGAGCAGGACCCTACAGGCCAAGACCCGTCAGAGCAGGACCCTACAGGCCAAGACCCTACAGCAGCAGGTAGAACTTCAGAGGACCCTACAGGCCAAGACCCTACAGAGCAGGACCCTACAGGTCAAGCCCTTACAAAGCAGGACCCTACAGTCCAAGACCTTACAGTGCAGGACCCTACAAAGCAAGACCCTACAGCCCAAGTGCTTACAGAGCAAAACACTAAAAGAGCAAAACCCTACAAAGTAAGACCCTACGGAGCAGGACACAACAGGCCAAGACCTTACAGAGCAAGACACAACAGGCCAAGAACCTATAAAGCCAGACCTTACAGTGCAAGACTTTACAGAGCAAGGCCTTAAAAAACAAGACCCTACAGAGCAAACTCCTAAAGCGCAAGTCCCTTCAGCGCGAGACCCTAAAGCCCGAGACCCTACAGGCATTACAGGGCAAACCAGGCAAGGCTTTTTGATCACTGTTTCTTTAATTCAATAAATATAAAAACACCAGTGCTACTTAAACTGTGTTCATTATAAATTTTCATGTGTATTCCTGTAGGCTATGTCTAGATTGATAAAAGTAAAAGAGTTGCCTTATTATACAATACAGTCAACTGTTTTTTGTTGTTGTTTTTTTTTTTTACAGGAGGACAAATGACTGGCAGTAACATGCTTAGTCCTTGAACGAAGCACAATAGAACCTTGATATGACACGGTCTTAAACACAAAAAACAAACACAAAACCACTGTTTGATTCAAAAATCAAGAAAAAAAAAGTTAGGATTCCTTCCCAAAAAGTCATTCGAAGAAAATAAATAAGCAATAAACGATAAAAGCATTTCATCTTTGACAAAAAGACGGAGTGTGCGCTTGCATGCATGTGTGTATGATTGGAAGAAGGCCAATGGACAATAAATTGCAGCAAGGCTGTGTGTTGACAGCTAATGTTCTTAAGTGTTGATGGAAAGCCTCAGGAAGCCTTGACCATGAACAGCCTTCGGTCTATCGCTCGCCTGCTCTCCATCATCATCGCTACGACAACCGCATCAACACAACTCATCCTGCCTGTGTCGTCGATTCGATACAACTGAAGCCCCACTAAAAATTACTAAACAGTCTAGTCGGCTTTAACGCCTGCAAGCGGAAACACAAAGCGTTTTTCAGGAAACTAGACGTACTAGGCTTATTGGCAAGTTATGTGATCTATTGTTCTTGTCTAAATCACCTACACGTATAACCATAAAACACATGTGCACAAACACACACATGATTACAAACAGGAAACTATAGATTGAGAAGCACTTTGGAGAATCATTAAAAGCTTTGGTGCTCAAGCAATGTTATTGACAAGCTGTAAATAAAAGAAGTGCGACATTGTCTTGTTAGGTGTGTGTGTGTGTGTGTGTGTGTGTGCAGTAATATAATTTTAGTCTCACAAACAAGTAAAAAATAAACCAGGATAAGATTTATATGTATTGTGGGCTGCTTTAAAGTGGAATGGATTTGGACCTTATTAGAAAATCATGGCAAAGAAAAAAATAAAACTGATTTAAAATGCTGTGTAATTCTCCATTCTGATTGGTTAGAATTTAAGGTAGTGTCCAGTCTCAGTGGTAAGGAAAACTCACGCTGCAGTTCTCTGGTGGGACGAGGAGCTGAGTGATCTCTCCTCCGTGCACACAGAAGATGTGCTTCATCTCACCGGTGAAAATGTCCCAGACAATGACGGAGAAATCCACACCACCCGACACCAAATAGCGCTGGTCATACCGTGGGGACACCTGGTGAGGGTACAGCAGGCAGGTCACCTTATTCCGGTGTCCTCTCAGGGTGCGGTGAGGAGGCCAGCCTGAGGGAAGAGGACAGAGTACAAAGAGAGACAGAGGGAGGGACAGAGAGAGCGATAAACAGAGCAGAAAAAAGGAAGAGAAAAAGAGAGAGAGAGAGAGAGAGGGAAAGAAATAAGACAGAGAGAGAGAGAGAGAGAAAAACAAATTAAAAAAAACAATAAAAACTATTATTTTAATATTTATAAACTCATTGTTTTGTGTTTATTTTTTTAGATGTCTATTAAATAAGACTTTTCTGGATTTTTTACATCATTGCCTGACCTCTGCGCAGCATGTGTTCTCCCTGCAGCAGCTGGACAATGGCGGTCTGTGTAGCAGGCACCAGGATGATGCTGCCGTCTTCCCTGCCACACACCAGGCGACCCTGTGACGGTATGTACACGCTCGCCGTCACCTTTATGGGTTCCTCGGAGCCCGGCAACACGCTTAGCTGGTCGATGATACCCGCGGGGAGTGGAGTGAGTTTATCGAACGCCTCCTGCAGGCTGATAGTGGAGGAAACCTGCAACTCTGTAGGTAAAAAAAGGTGCTTTCAGTGTCCTTTTCAACCAAGTGAACACCAGAGGGAGACAAATAGTAATTTCAATTAATTCACTATATATTTTTTTTTTGCTTTTAGACCAACAGTATCCAAGTATCTGAACGGTATATAAAATAAAAAAAGAGAGATGATTATTATAGTGCATGTTGTTCTGTCTGGAGTTGTGTAGATGTCAGTGGATTTAAAAAAAGCTGTAGAAGTGTTAAGGACAATGGAGCTTTGTAGAGGTAGAGGTAGAGGGGGTGTGTAGAGGTCAACAGGGTTGTGTAGAGGCCAACAGAGTTGTGTAGAGGACAACGAGGTTGTGTAGCAGTGTGTACCTGCGGCTGAAGACAGTGGCTGCAACGGTGAAGTGTCCGGGATGCTCCACAGGGTCAGCCTACCAGCAGAGTCACCCTGAACCAGTAGCTTATGAAACGGCTCTCTGCGTCCATAAAAGAACCTCGTAACCGGAGGACAGATCAGTAACTGTAACACACACACACACACACACACACACACACATTTAAGCTTCTATTTAAGTGAAAGGATTTGATTTTAACCACACAGCAAGCAGCACTCTATTGGGTGAACGCAAGCCAAACTACACACATCACGTGTCCGTGAGGGGACTTGGGGGGAGTGTGTGTCCTGAGTGTCAATGTTTGTGGTACAAGAGGTTATAACTGGTTATTAGAAGGTTATAACTGATGTTATAAATGCACAGGTCTCTAAAGCTCATGCAGGTTCACACATGGTCAGCGGTTAGTAAATGTTTTATAGATATATATTTTTACGGATAATAAAAAAGTAAGCAACAATTCATTTAATCTTAAGAGTTTTTACAGTTGTGCTAGTTACTACAGGAACTGCCAGGGGATTTGGATGCAATCTCTAATGAACTTTCTGTAAGCTAACACACACCTGTACTCCGACAGAAAATGAGACGCCTGGCTTAGGTTTACAGTTACGACATTGCTTTGGTTGATGTCGGTGCCTTTAATTAGTTTATACCACAGCGCTGATACATTCTTCGCTCTAATTGGTCAGAAGGTGTTGGGTATCTTACTAACGTCAAAATAATAAGCAACGAGAGAAAGACCGGTGTGGGAACAGATATGTACAGCTGGCATGATACACATGATGACCAAAACAGTTAAAAACAGTGTTTCTAAAAGGTTGCTGTGGTATAAGGGGAATCAAACACCTCTCGACATGCTGTTCTGGGAAAATAATGAACAGTAGCTCCGCCTCCGTGTGGTTGATTAGTTTTCGGAAACAGCCTGAGCCGCGGGTGTTTAATTCCGCATTCCGCAAATGTTTGTGTATGACATGGTTGGATATGAGAGCGAATGTTTCTGATGAATTAATCCCGCTGTGTCATGGAGGATCCTCAAGGCGTTCTGAGCAGCCTTGAACACAGTGCAAAGTTCCACCAATAAGTTGACTTATTGCATGGAGTAAAACACACACACACACACACACACAATTCCTAATAATGCTACATAACCAAACAACAGGGGGGAAAAAAGCAAAGAAGTAGGTGACAATGGAGGAAAAAGCAGCACTCAGCTCCTCCCCCAACAAAATTACTGAAACATAGCTAATTATGTTCATTTTTCTTTTACGACATTTGGCATGTGGCAAAATAAGCGTATGATTATCTTAGTGGCCTTGTTCTGGAGCCCAGCAGTGGCAGCTTGGGATTAGAACTTCCTCCAACCTTATTTTTTGTGTGTTTCAAGCCACTTAGAAAAAATGCGACAAAACGCTTCACTTCTGCATACTATTTGTTTAGAGTAAGGCGCCTGCATTCTTTCTGTAAAATGTACAACACTAGCCAGAATTTACGTAATTTGAAATAAAAAAATGAACAACTTCTGGTACTCATCATATTTCTAAACTAGACGTCTACCTGGCTTGCTTCATTACTAAGTGTAGCTAAGAACTGCCTAATATGGCAAAAAGAACTGACATAAAAAACACTAAAAGACCAACTGCAGACCTGTTCACTGACCATTAGATAAGGTTCTCTGCACATTAATTGCCTTACAGAACCGCAAATCTCTTGAATAATTTTCCAGAAAGCACATTCTGTAATGGCAAGACTTTAAATTTCCTTTTCAGTTCGAATGTAGCACCAGAAATTAATGAGGGCTAATCGGATTCTGCATTTTGTACGCAGAAAAATATGCAAAAACTGAGGCTGAAAACTCGGTACTTACAGTATTTGGCAGACGCTTTTATCCAGAGCAACTTACATTTATCTCTTTTATACAACTGAGCAATTTGGGGTTAAGGGCCCTGCTCAGGGGGCCAGGCAGTGGCTGGGTGCTGGGAATCGAACCCTGATTATCCAGGTATCAGTCCAACCTTAACCACTAAGCCACCACTTCCCCCAATAGGATTATTCTGTTCTTTTAATAACTTTCTATATTATAGCACCGGATTAAACCTTTACTAATTAAAATGCGAATTATCAGCTTTCTATTTGTGTGATGATAAATAAAACTTAAAACCACAAATTTAAAATTACAGATTGTTAATATGACTTGCTGAACTGCAGCAATAAAAAAAACCCAATGTTTAACTAACCTTAAATGCTCGTTGTGAATGTTTTTAATAATAATATATAATATAATAATAACTTTATGAATTATATTTAATTTGTGTTTATATGCGCATTAGATTTATTTTTTTTTTTAATCAGATAGCTTCTATTTTGAAAAACAAAGTGTCTAGCATGTTAGCTCTTTATCGGTGATTCCTTAAACAAGCTTGGGGACTTTGCATGCTTCTTCACCAGGTGAAGACAGATGAAGGGAGTCAGTGATTGGTCAGTTCTAGTGGGAGGAGCATGAGACTGAGCAAATCAGTGTGAGCAAAGGAAACTGGCTATCAGACAGCAACGCGGAGGCAGGCGCACCACGGGGAGCTCTCATCCAATAATATTCCCCACTGAAGGAAACCGCAATTTAGAAGGTCAATTCAACTTTATACAAAAAACAAACAAGGTCAGAAAAAGCCTTATATCATGTTTAACTCCTCCAGCGGGTTAATAAGAACATAAATGCTTGTGCGAGAAAGAGCGAGACTGAGAGCAAGCGAGAGAGAGAGAGAGAGAGAGAGAGAGAGCACCCCCTGGTGCCCGAGTGGGGCGGTGCGCCTGCATCCAGCTGTCTGAGGTTCTTACTGGTGCCTCTAAAGGCTGCTGGAGGTACAGCAACTCAGGAGTGTAGAGTTCCGGACCGGATGCACTGTCTGGGATACACACGATAACACACTGGCCCTCGCACTCCTCCTCCAGCTGTGGGAGAGCCGGAGGAAGGGGAGCGGTCGAGAGGGCCACAACACCAAATCATAAACATGTAATACACAACTCTATAACACATAACATATCGCACAGAGACACAATGTAAACACAAAAACATTGTACATTGAAAGTTTAACAGTGACGTGCCAGAAATCATCCGCCATCATCCTCCTAAGCTATACATGATGTGCGTATATGTGTGTGGTGTGTGTGTGCCTGTCTGTCTGTCAGACCTGTTTGTCTGAACGATCCGCGATGCTGTACACCAGAGGAGGGATGGAACCTTCTGTGGTTTTTCCTACATCACTGCGAAAGTGCTCGCTGGCTGGAAGACAGCTACAAAACAAAAGCACGTGCACACACACACACACACACACACACACACACATTCTGAATGAATATTTCTACATTTTAGTAATACTTTTATATAGAAACTCTAGTCTACTAATCAAGTACAGCAGCGACTCGGTGTCTGATTGGGCTTTGGCACCAGCCCCGGTAGATCTCTCTGTCTCCGTGTACCCTCGCCCCTGCGGTGTTCACATTAGGCGCTGCGGGACCCCACCATGATTCACACCTATAGTCAGTTACCTGGCTGGAAGTTTGTAGATGTAGCTGCAGCCGTCCTCGGTCCAGATGATCACTTTATCAGCAGCGATAAACTCGCCTCCCGTCCATGTCTGCTCACTTTCACTGGGCACAGAGCAGAGGAGCGAGAAATCTCCGGCGTCGAACACCTGCAAACACGTGCATCATGAAAAACGCTCCAGGTTTGCTTGCGAGTACTACAATTACAATTTGTTCCTGTTACACACCCTCCAGTATTTGGAGCAGACGACGAGAAGAGAAAGCTGTGTGAAGGTGCAGAATGAAACACTCTGACAGTTCTGGCAGTAGATGGGCTTGGATTCCTCCTCAAACACGGGGTCCAGGTCCTGACAAACCCCCCCCGCACACACACAAACGTAAAATATGTAGGTAACACTAGAACATTTAAGGTGTTCTTACTCTGTCTGTACGTACTATAGATTATCTGATATTACTGATACTTTCGCCAATATTTAAGCCTTTTTTAGTATCGCTTATCGTTTTTGTAATGTCAGATCCACTGATATAGAGTTCATCTTGTGGCCATTTATAGAATTGCGTGCCTAACAAATATCGGTTCTGCCATTATATTACTGCGCACATAAACATGCAAATAATTGGTATCGATTCTAAAAAAATCAATACTGGTTGATCTCTAGCACATACTGGGTCATAGTTCATAGTTCGGAATGTATACCTGCATTCGGCTGACTTCTGCTGTGATGATCCAGACCTTCAGAATTCCAGTGACAGAGACAGCCACCACTGTGTCTTCTTCAAAACACACACACACTTTTTAAAACAGTCTAAAATTAGATAATGCAAAGTGTTAAATCAGTGTGTATGTGTGTGTGCATGTGTGTATGTGCCTGACAGCCTGTACCCTGGGTGCGATGTGAACGGATGATGCTCATGGAGCTGATCCAGTCAGGAGATATTTTGGACACCAGAGAGTAAAGGACCTCCAGACTGGTGGCGTCCACCACGAGGATCTCCGGGTAGTGACCGTGACACAGAAGACGACCTTCGCGTTGGGTCCCAATGGTGAACTGGTAAAACTGTAAGAAACAGGACAAGAGACACAAAAAGGCTAATAGAGAAAAGGTCATAAATGTGTTATAAACTTCAAGATAAACTTTGACTACAAACATTTAGTCAAAGTAAAAACAAACAGATTTTTCTTTAATCGAGATGTTGAGGGTAGTGTAGGGCAGTAAAGGAGGGAATGTGGGGTATTAAAGGGATCAAAGAGGGTAGGGTTGTATATTACTCATAGAGGGATTAAGAGGTCCTATAGGGACCTTAGCACAAGTGTGGGTGTAGTAAACTATTTCAAAGGGTAGTCAAAGGTAGTAAACTTCGCTCAGAGGCAGAACAGTGTAGTAAACTTCACTTAGGGGTAGTTCAGGATAGTAAACTTATCTCAGAAGTGTTGGGTAGTATTCAGAATAAGTGTGGGGTATTAAAGCGACATCAGAGGTCAGAGTGGGGTATTTTTGTTACCTGTATGCCGGTGTGAGCACAGGCCAGCTTAGTAAACTCGATACAGCGACCATCATTCACATCCCAAAGACACATCTCCCTATAACACACACACACACACACACAAAAACAATATAATAAATACCTCATTAGACAGACAGAATGGTGGCTCAGTGTGTGGTGGTACCCACCCGCTCTCTGAGGCGCTGACCATGTACTGTTTGTCGCTGCTGGCACTGGCTTTGGACAGACAGGTGACAGAGGAACTGTGTCCAAACAGCAGA